>MU913170.1:0-22594 GCA_036418165.1 Cooperia oncophora
CGTAGCGTAACGCTAGCGTAGCAAGGATAAGGAAAGCATAGGTATCGGTCTAAGCATTTGCCAGCGTCACTAGCGTTCGCCAGCGGCGGGGACTAGAGAGTATGGGAGAGTAGAAGAGTAGCGAACTGCTCGATTAGGCGTCGTGTGCAACCGCACCGCACTACTAGACATAGGTACTCGAGGTACTGGGGAATCACCGGTATCGATCTGCGAACGCCGCGTCCACCAGCGTGTTGGCGGGCACTTTTGAATTGAGCAAAACTTCCCGCAAAAACGCTGCTGTAGGCTGGCGTTCGCTAGATCGATATGAATACATCCCTATTCGCTGACGCTCCAAGCATTTGTGGAAGCTGACGTAGTATGAACGCAGCCGTCAATCCTCAATCAAACTAGGAATAATCTTAATTTTCATTAATGAAGCAGAATAATGTAAAAAGAACATCTCAATGACAGGCAACAGTAAGGAAAAGAAATAAACTTCAAAGGCACAATAATTCTAAGGATTTTTCGTAAGTGTCAAAACAAAGGCACATTGTGTCAACGTACAACATTGCCAAAAACAACCTGACAGTGGCAAAGCATGAATAACTAATGAGAACAATTAGAAACTACCCCGTCATACCGCGAATTACTCGCTTTGAAATCTACTGACTCGCCAACTGTAATACTGGCTGAGTCTCCCGATAAAAATTGCAGCAAGATAACATGGATTTCAAATGAGTTGGTACCGTAAATAACAAGCTGACATAGTTATGACAACGAGATTTACAACTAAAAAAATATAAGCTTTCCTACAAACTGCTGTAGACGAGTGGAATACTATTCCAGATCGTACACATATGAAAAATATGAATGTAACCAAATGCCGACTGTATTTGGGGGACAGCCGTAAAACTGTGCGATGAAGTGTAAAACGGATCCCATAATATCAAACTACATACTCCAGAAAGTCAAAAGTAAAACAAACTCACGAGTAAAAATGGAAACTGGTTAAACCACAACAAGCCAATAATATAAATCTTCTAAGTTTAGGAATTTTCTATACTATGAAAACTTAACTACAAACGGGTTATATAAACGCGACAGCTCCTCATGCATTTTGAAGCTGATGACTACGTAAAAATTATCCTACAGCTACCTTCCTTTGAGGCCGCTTTCATGCCTCGGTAATGTGGAGAAATTGCGAATCGGACGAGTGCAATGAAGGGAGATCGCAAGCAAGAAAGGTGTAGGTATCGATTTTCGGAACTTTCGGAACTTCAAATTCTCTGAAATCGCGGACTTTCCAGACTGATACTCACACGCTCTCTGGCGCACATTTTACTGATCCGCACATTCACTCAAATCGTGAGCTCTCCATATAACCAAAGCGTGAGCACGGCGTAACTCTTCAAATGGTAATTTACCATATCATTTCGCTGGCGTACTGATGAGATCTGAAGTCCGGGACGCGTGTTTGTATTGCCATGCCGCAAATCGAATGAGAAGCGCTTTGCATTGTCGACAAAACATTCTCAGGACGAGTCACCGCACACTGGATTGAACCGAGGATGCTGGATGGGAGCGCACCAGTTCTACCGTATCCTACGGAAACCGGAGGAACAGGTGCCAGCATATGAGATAGTGAGTTGGCTGGGTTGAATACACTTTGGGCCAGCTGAGAGACAGCAGCGAACGGGTCAAACGGAGGCGGCAGAACCATGTTCGGTTGCACAGCCCTGAAATTCACAGTGACCTTGCTGGTAAGTCTAACAACGCATTCAGACTTCGTGATCCAATCGTTGGCATCGCACGATTCAACCGCTCGAATGATGGATCGCTCGATCCAAACGACTAGATTGCAAAGTCTGAGTGCGCTCTAAGGCTGCTTTCATACTTTGCGACAGCACCCACCAGCGTACGGCAGCGCTTCAAGGGAACGCTAGCGCCAGCGACTAGGAAAGTATAGATATCGATCTAGCGAATGCCAGCGTTGATAGCGTCCACCGCGTCCAGGAGTAGAGAGTATAGGGAAGTAGGAAGGTAGCAGACAGCTGGATTCGGCGTCGCAAAATTGCGGCTGTGCAGTGCACCGCACGATTGCACTAAACCGTACATCTAGACTGTGCTTTAGCAAATGTACGGTGCGGTCGCACACGGCTAATGCCGTTTGGACTCCAGAAATTTCGGCTCCGAGCTCATTTTCAAATTGCCTAAGTCACCAAATCCACTAAAAACTTGTATATAGGGGTAATTCAACATCCTGATTACGAGTATGACACTCATTCTTGGCGCTGGCGCCAAGAGAGGACACTACGATTACCTCCTGGGCTCAGCCTTAGCAGAGCGCAGGTAACCGTAGTGTCATCCATTAGCGCCAGCGCCAAAAATGAATGTCATATTCGTGATCAGGATGTTGAATTACCCCTATATACAAGTTTTTAGCGGATTTGGTGATCTTGCCACTTTTAAAATGAGCTCGGAGCCGAAATTTCTGGAGTCCAAACGGCATTAGCCGTCGCACACACCGCAATATCACGCCTAATCCAGCCGACTGCTACCCTCCTTCTTCCCCATTCTCTCCACTCCTGGTCGCTGGTGTACGCTGGCAAACGCTTGTGGACGCTGCATTCGCCAGACCGATAACTATACTTTCTTACTGCTCAAACGCTGCCGTACGCTGGTGGACGCCGCAAAGTATGAACGCAGCCTAACTAATGTGAACTTAGTAGATCAGTGCTATTCACTTACCCAAAGCTTGCCAATGGTGGCTGTGGTGCATGCATCAAGATACGCTGGAGTTTCTGAAAAAGGTCGTTGCAGTTGTGATCAGAGTTAAAGGCAGTTGGCACGATAAATCCCCCAAGACGACTAGGATCAATACTCCTGGCAGGATAGAATTCCGCGACCCTGGGCAGGCGCTGCATAGCGGTTTCCCCGAGGAAAGGTGCCCTTATAAGGGCCCTATCAAGCCACAACTTTACGTCCCAAACGCCCGCCACGCCCGCCCGCCCACAAATGGACGACCGTTCCTGACGCTCGTATTCATTCATTTGCTAAGCAAATTATGAAGCGAAGGGATTGGTATGAATGATGCTGCATGCATACATGGGTACACATATGCAGCCGTATCTTCGGTAGCGGTGATTGGTAAGATGCCTACGGGAAACTCGTCCGAAATCGATTTACAAGTCACTGAGAACGGAGGCTTTTTCTTCGCAGGATTTTGACCGTTTCACTCCGTTCTTTCGCCATTTCCCCACTATACAGCGCCCTACTAGCATTTTAGGCTAAGTAGGAAACCATCGTGCCAACTGCCTTTAAAAATACTGCCGCTGGATTCCCCAAAGCAGAAAGGTTTGGTAATTTCACAGCAAAAAAGCGAATAAGCAACTAGTGGCAAAAGGCTATACACTAAAAGTTGTGCTAGAGAAAATGTGAATTGTGTCGAACCTTCTGACCGTCATCGGTTCTAAGGTGCTCATCTATGTCGCGAGCTGTCATGTTCACGTAGGCGAACAATGGTTTAGATACACTGAAACACACCGAGTACTACACACAACACATGCTTAACAGCGATGATCGTCCTCGAACTTCCTTCTTGAACTTCCGATTGCTCTTTCATCATTAGTGTAAAAAGCTAAAGCTGAGCGTGGTGCGGTGTTAGTGAAAAAAGCAAGGTAAGGAAGCCGTACGCTTTGTGCACACAAAAAGCCACACGACATGCAAAAAAAATAAATTATTAACCTACTTTTCTACAACAGCACCACCAGTTTTACCAAGAAATCCCATTGCAAACTTCTGCATCTGCTCGACCTGCTCTTGAGTGACTCTACCCGGTATGTACAATAACGTTCTGAAAATGAATAAAGCCTAGTGAGCAGGATGATTATTTCTAGACAAAGCGAAATGTACTATAAGATGTAACAAGATGTAAAAACAAAACTCGTCTCTATTACCCCTCAGCTTTGTTGGATCCATTGGCTGGTACGAAAGTAGCATGACCTGATGCATCGCCAGCATTTCTGGCAGCTCCGTGCGGACTCATATTGCCCGAATCAAATCCCTATAAAGACCCATGTACATTTTCAAAAGGATTCATGACAGCACTGCCGAGTCTATTAGTGATTCGAAGAAACGCAAGTTAGAGATAGGAATCAAATCATCAAAAAAAGTCATTTCTATATGAGTAGGAAGTTCATATAGATATGAACTCTTCAAAACCAACTTCACATGCGCGGCACAGCTGAAGAGGGATAACTGCAGAGCTCGCGAGAAGAATTAGACATTTATACTTGCAGTCTTCGGAAAACTCGATTAGTACTGATCAAAACTCTTTAGCGGCGTGCGCGCAGCATGGTCGAGTGCATTTACCGCCACGATTTGAGACCTTAGGCAGCGTTCATAGTTCGCGACAGCAGCGGCGATCGCCGCGATCGTCGGTGCATGGCAGAGCGCGCCCCAACGCTATTACTTGCGCTCCGAAGGCTTTTGGGGTAAGCGACTCAATTTCACTACAATTTTTTTAGGCACTTTCATGCTTTTTCCTTTAAAGACAGTATCCGCGCTCGAGAGGCCTTCAAAATGACTTCGCGCCTTCTGGAACCCTCTGCGCCTTGATGAAGATGATCCCGCTTTTATCCATCAATGGCGCGCGATGAGGAAGTTATCGCAATTTCGACAAGGCTCGCTAGGCTCACGGAGACGGTAGGTGGACGAGGCGTCTGGTCCCGAACTGCATCCGTCCCTTTAAAGCCCGCGCGTCCCTTTAAGCCCGCGTCCCACTGGCATTTTGCCAAAGTTGGCTCATAGCTCAGCTAAAGGTCTTACTTCGGTCAGGCTTGTAAACATGTGTGAAAGTGCGGAACCATTAAAGGACGCAATTGCGGGGGGGGGGCGCTGCGCATCGATTCTGTGCAGCACGCCCGGGCACACTCGTCCAGGCCCCGCCCCCACTGCTAAAGGTAGGTTTGGGTTCAAGGTGTTCCCGAAGATTTTTCTGCTTCTTTTTCTACTGAGAAGCTAACTATGGAATACTGGTGCATGACAGAGTACAATTGCCCGCAATACTTGATCGCGATAATTGTCTTTAATACAATTTCCTAGGTACTGAAGCTTGGTTCAACCCAAGGAAAGGTGAACACAGCTTAATTTGCTTTTGTTTTCTATTTTCTTTCTTGATTCGGGATAGAAAAGCAAAAAGTGTGATAACTTCATTTAAGGTAGGTTTTTATTGTTTCTTTTTTCATTCTTCGAGCTGCACATGTGATTATAAAGTTATACATGAGGTTATAACGTTTTCACCTGTTGATGTTGCGTAAAATGATTAGTGTTTTGTTCCTAGGTGAGTTTCTTTCTGTTTCTTTTTTTTCTTCGTTGTTTGAACTCGACTTGTAAACTATAAATGTTTTGGAAGTTGGAACAGTTTAGACGATAGGAGCTTGTATAAATCGAAACGATAAAAACAACAAGAAACAAAAAATGCCACCAAGGAAAAGAGCTATCTTTATCCCGACCTAAAAAGAAGTGAAACCTTGTTACCTCATGTTCCAGATCTGCTTAAGAAAGTCGTAACTTATCAATTAGTAGCCATTATTAAGAATAAAGAAGGTCTCACAAGTTGGATTCCTTTATTTATCAGGCGAGCGGTCATAATAGCGTTGGGGCGCGCTCTGCCACGTAACAACGAAAAAAAAAGAAATAGAAAGAAACTCGCCTAGGAACTAAAACACTAATCATTTCACGCAACATCAACAGGTGAAAACTTTATAACCTCATGTCTAAGCTCGAAGAATGAAAAAAGAAACACTAAACCTACCTTAATGAAGTGTATCACATTTTTGTCATGTTCTAACCCTGAATCAAGAAAGAAAATAGAAAACAAAAGCAATTAAGCTGTGTTCCACCTTTCCTTGAGTTGAACCAAGCTTCAGTACCTAAGGAAATTGTAGTTAAAGGAAAAAAGCATGAAATTGAGTCGCTTACCCCCAAAAGCCTTCGGAGCGCACGCAATATCGTTGGGGCGCGCTCTGCCATGCACCGACGATCGCGGCGATCGCCACGATCGCGGCGATCGCCGCTGCTGTCGCGAACTATGAACGCTGCCTTTGGGAGGTTTCGCAATCCGAACTGGGCGCCTCGGGCCGTTGAGATTTCGCAATCAGACCCGCCATACTATTCAAATTGCGAAACCATGCAGATACAGAACCGCTAAAAGGCTAGGCGGAGGCGTGCGGTACGTGATCATCTTGAACTTCTCGTCTCAGGGCACTTGTCCGGGAAGCCTCTCTCTCTTTCATTTTTTCTTCCTCCTTCCTTCTTTTCCTTCCTTCATTCCCTGATCCCTCCTCCTTTACCTTCTCCCTCCAACTACTGGACTGGTAGATGCCTCGTGAAAATATCCCCTGGACCCTCGCGGCGAGAGCACGTCTGGTTGACAACATCCCCGTAACCTGAACTTCTGTGCATGGTCCTGCTACGAAACCCTGTGACGCAGACGGATAGAGGGCAGCGGCTGCCAAAGCATCGAAACGTGGAAGAATCGTATGGCGAGCCAGGAAACGGGCTTTTTAAGGGAAAGCGACTCCGGGGTGGATGAGCTACTTATAAACGGTGAAAAGCTGGAACGTGCGAAGTCACAACGGCCAGAGAGTGCCATGCGCACGAGAGAGTGCAGAGAAAAAGAGAAGATCGACGCGTTTAAAGGGATTGAGTTCAAGTTATCCGTAGACGGCAGATCGGCTACAGGCAGACACGCAGATGACAGAGGTCAGAGTTACTGGTGGAAGCGCGCACACAGAGAGCACTGCGATCTGCTATGTAATGGTGAGGGGAGGAGGGACCACGAGATGAGCGATGACTCATCTACTCTTCTGCTCCTTCCTCAGCAAGATGGGGTTCAAAACAGCCCGGTGTATTAAAGCGAACAGATGGACTTCTATCATTCGTCCTTGCTGCCTAAGGTTAATAGTACTATAACTACAACCTCAGGAAAATACCAAGAGATACCAGATTCTTTCAGATATATAACTTAGACAGTTCCCGCGATCAAGGGTCATCAAAATGACTCCGTGCCTTTGGCATCGTTATACGCATCCACAGAGAACGTACCACTTTCCTCCTTTAAAGACAGCCCCCGCGCTCAAGCAGTACATGGTCGCCTTCCTTGTGCAAGTAGTGCAGCCCCAAGCTAGAAACTGTCCCACTCTCGCGATTCACAACGAGCGAGGAGCGAGCTACAGCCGCTGAAAGTTCTAGTTCTAACGCCCGCCCAGTTGGACCGCCCACTTGCTAGATGCCCTCTGACGGAGAGCCGCTCAGTTGTTCTTTGTTGGGCGGCGGGCATTAATCGGAATTGCATGTACTTTTTGATGATCGAGATCGTGCTTATGATTGATTATGCTCTCTATTCACATCTTAATTTTCGTGGTGCAAAACTCGACCATGCACTAAAGCGACACTGCACGTAACCCAAACTACGGCCAAGCCAACTTTCTGGAATTTCTTTTTTCATGTGTTTTTTTCGTTCGTGTTTTTGTTGTTTTTCGTATTCTTTTCTCTGCATTGGATAATATCCACTACTGGGAGATGTGATAAAGGAATCTGTGAGCCACGGGTTGCACAGAGACCGCAGGAAAGTGTGAATGTCAGGGGGCTCATTTTCATTATACAAGTGTTCTTCCGAGGGCTCTCCTTGACTTTATTTCTTCTTTGGGGAATTACTACATCACCTATCTGCTTTCATACTAAAAAAAACTTCATGGACGCTTCATGCGGTAGCTGTCTTTAAAATGCGACAATAAAGAAGTAGAGAACGTCAGCGTTGCACGACCGCTCGCACACCCATACGTAGGTATCGACAAGCTCACACAGTTTACTCTACAACGTCGCGCGCGGCACGTGACGGGCCTTTTGCACTCGCATAATTTGCAGTGGATCCGCGCTTCTCTATAGGCGATAACGCATCCGTTTGACTTGATCTGAACACCAGTTACATTGTTTTATAGTTCCAAAGTCTTTGCAAGCGCGGCTCCAATAGAGAAGATGAGCAGCAAGTAGTTTTTAGCTCCCTAATATTTCGCAGCGAATTCGGGAATGAAAGAGCAAGTGAGTCTAGTCTGTTCTCCTGACTCCAGCTAATGGTCTTCTTGATAGGGGGGCACTATTCAAGTTATTACTGCTCGCATGTCTTTCGACATCATGGCCCAGTTTTTCTAACTCATACTTTTTGAAAAAAAGGCTGAAAGTTTGTTTCGCAAGCCACACACTCTCACGACCACCAAACACGAATTTGGTGATAGCATTGGTCAAATGCTCGGCGCTTACCCACCGGCGCCCGGTACCGTCATAACCAAATCGATCAAAAAACTGCATTCGATCAGAGCTTGGCCGTGAGCCTTAGAAACCATAGTCATCACTCTTGATGCCAGGGACACTGCGAATACCGCATAAGGGAGTTTCGCGATTTTCCTTGAGTTCTTGGAGTAGTAGTAGATGAATGGTGCCCTGATGTTTTTCTTGTGTCACTACATGACGCTCTCGCTACATGATGTACATGTGTTACTTGTAATCGGTTACTTTCTATAGATGCTTCCTCGTCCTTCGTAATGAAATCACGTTTGCGAAGATTACGAACTCAAGAAAGGCTTGCTGCTCTTTACTTCATCCTCCTAGCTGAAATCACGCCTGCAGAGTGTGAAACTCTAAAACAGACTAAATGATTTTCAGTCAGGTGCTAACGTATTTGGGGGGGGGGGACCACGCGGCGCGCGGCGAGTGATGACTCATCGGCTCTTCACTCATCGGCATACTTGAAGCGCGATTCTAGCAGTCAAATTAGAATAAAACAAACAAGGTTCACCGGGAACTTGCTGAGAAATCCCACGGAAGCCGAAAACAAATGTTTGATCTTTTGTAGTCAACAATAACAGTCAACAACAAACAGGCAACAAAATTTTGTAGTTGATTCAAAAATCTTCCAGCCCACAACTGTTTCTTCGGACTTTTTAGCGTTACTGTATTAATATAGCTAGGTCGGTGTTATATCCATGTCCTAAACACAAAATTACTTCTATTTTGCCGAGGAGGGAGCAGAAGAGCAGATGAGTCATCGCACGCCGCGAGCCGCGTGGTCCCCCCCCCCCCCCCAAATACGTTAGCACCCAAATCAAGTCCCACGGCTCAAGCGTTGCACTCCAGTCGCTATGGAAAACGCTGGATCACCAAATTGGCAGAATGCCAGAAGCGCCGCCCGCGACACGTGCCGCGCGGACGTTGTAGGAGTAGATGCGACCGAAGTCGTTCACATCGGACATACTCGTCCATTGCGCCGCTCCGAAGGTTTTTTTACGCTTCTTTTTACTGGGGAGCTACTTATGGGCCATTGTTCATGACTGAGCACCAACCACCCATAACACGTGGTCGCGGGTATTGTCTTCAAAATACTACCAAAACTCTCAGTAAACATGTGTGCGTATAGCCTACCTCATCTGCTTTCCTTTTCCGAGGACATGGAAAATCAGGTTCGATTACTTTGCGAACTGATCGGAACGTTTGGCAACCTTTGCGTAGGCATCTAGAAATACAGGTGATGCACAATTCGCCTACCACCCACAATGAAATGCCTAGAGAACAACTCTACCTGTAAGCAGCGTACTCCCTGATTTCACCCTTGTATTTACTCTTTCGAATGCATAGCTTCATGGGATAGTCGCATAGATGGCAACGGATCTCCTCCGGTACTTCAGTGGTTTGCCCATTGAATGATACTAGATGACCCGAAGTCACAGTATTAGCTGAAACGAGAACTGCTTACATACACACCACCAATTCGGACACTCCAAAACTGGCTTACCACACTGGGAGGATGTCGAGTTTGTTGGAGTCAGTGCTTCAAGCTTGACAGGACCTGACATTCTTGTTGGAAGCGAATCGCGACGGTTAGAAAACCCATCGGAACCGATATTCGAGGTCCCAGAAGACTTTTGCTGAATTATTATAACCACAATAGGATTTTGCATTGCGATGGAATGGTGTTACAAGATCAATCCATGTTGTCAAAAATGATTTACCCTCCGACTACTGTATAGTTCGCGCCAGGGCCAATTGGACGCAAGGACATCCTCGGCCCTTTAAACGGCGTCGCTTTTTTAATGGAGTGTGGCTAGACTCCGCGCTCAGGCAACAGTGCGTGGATTCTGGCTCATTAACCTTTGCCTTGTGTATACTCTTCTAGTGATAGTATTGACTAACCGGTGCTGACGTTCGGATCGCCCCGAGTGATGGATCATCGACTCATCTGCCGCTATTCGGCAAAATAGAAGTAATTTCATGTTTAGGACATGAATATAACAATTCCTAGCTATATTCAAAAGCTAAAACAGTAACGCTGAAAAATTGCGAAGAAGCAGTTGTAGGTTGGAAGATTCTTGCCTAAACTACAAAAGATTGCTGCCTGTTTGTTGTTGACTGTTACTGTTGACTAAAAAAGTTCAGACATTTGTTTTCAGCTTCTGTGGGATTTCTCAGCAAGTTCCCGGTGAATCTTGTTTGTTTTATTCTAATTTAACTGCTAGATTCGCGCTTCAAGTATGCCGATGAATGAAAAGCCGATGAGTCATCACTCGCCGCGAGCCGCGTGCCGGACCCTCGCCGCCCCGCAAATACGTTAGCAACGCGCGGACCTTGTAGTGTAAGTTCGCTGCGGACCGTTGGGCGTGTCAGTGCGGCTGCGTTTGGCGTGCTGCCAAACTCGTTCTCCAATAGTTTTTGAAGCGAGCAAGCGATATGACTGTATCATATCGTTCGTATTACTCGTTTTCTACCACTTTTTGTCGCATGCGCGCTTCAACAAGAAGGCAGAGAACGGCTTTGACGGGGTGACACACTTATACTGCCTGACACCCCAACCGTCCGCAGCGAACTAGAGTGTATCTTTTCTTCTGAACTTCAGTGATCATGAATGCTTCTTTACTGTTTCTTCTCTCCCATTATTGATGTACCAAGCGAGCTGATGGAGAAGTCACAACGTCTCCCGAACACTACTGTATTACACTAGGAGAACGTAAGCTGGCCCGTCACGGGGTACTTCCTCAGGCAAACACACGTACTGTTTGTGTTTCAAATACGCGCGCGGGAAAATAATTCAAGTTCAGCCGAGTGGGCGGATTCTAGCCGGATTTCTTTTTTTGGCGCCTGGTTTGGTCCTTTCTTGGCAGCTAGGTACCCAAACTAAAGCTTTCAACAGTTTGGGCGTGATTTCAAACTGAATTTGCAATTCTACTGGCGGCACTTATACGGAATATTGGCAGCTGTAACCAGGCTCTTTCAGGTGGAACATGGCACGTACGACGAACACCTCGACTTGGCTCTACAGCTTGCTCAGTAACGGTTTGGCTTGTATCGAGAAAACTACTCCAATACTCAAGTGGGTCGGTGCGTATTTAAAAAAATATAAATGCAAGCGCTGCTGGTGCTTATTTGGCTCAATTCGCACCCAACTGCCTTCCCAGTTCAAAACCTACTTCACTCTGTTACTGCCTTGGTGCGTTGGTTAAACAGAAGACTGAAGCAGTAGTATGTAAGTATGAAAGAGGGTGCAGGAAAAAACGAGAACTAACCGTGACATCAGATTTGCTCTTCATAGCTGCAAGCGCCTCGGCAAGTGTGGGATTCAGTTGATCAAGAGTGAGATTGTTATTGTAATTCTGGGAAGTAGTACGTGGTCGACGGATGCCGATTACACCACCCAATGTCATAGGAGGATATTTCGACTCAGATTTCACCACTAACATTGTTACCTGCAGAGTTCATAGTAGCGCCTAAAATAGCGCCAAGATGAATTGAGGAGCACCAGTAAGCCATTTCATGGCGTTTGCTAGCGCACCTATCAGCATGTCTATTCCTATTTTTTGAGTAATGTGGTCTTCGGGGCTAAGTCAAGGCGTGGCCTCCACTAAAAGCTCGTTCATACTTCAGCGGATCGGCATAGCGAATGGATGCAGCAGGAATTTATCACTGTTCAATGATATGCTCGTTTAGACGTGTTCTTGAGCTTTTGAACGTCAAGAGTGTAAAAGTTTCAGCATCGTGAGTTATACATTCAGAAATTCTTCGTTCCAATAGCATGCGTTAAGATACAGTCGTTTGGGAGTTCAGCTGGGTGAAATGAAACTAATCCAGGGAAGTCCCCCAACTTACCGTGGAACTTTGAATGGAGACCTTTGTAGATCGACAAAATTCATATGAATTAATTTGCATAGATAGCAAAAGCCTGCAAGCCTGGCAATTTCACAGACAACTTGTTAGCAGGTAAAGTTTGTAATGGTGCAGTAGGGTGGAGGCTTGGTGGTGAGCTGTGAAGCATAAGCGAGGAATCGCATACGTCGAATCGAGTCGTCGAACGTCGAACCTTACCACTGAACACCACGATTCGATTCGACGTAATTCTGGCGCTTTAAGCTTCACAGTGCACCAGCCGAAGGCTCCACCCTACTGGCACCATTAGGAACTTCAACTGCACCATTAGAAACTTCACCTGCTCATAAGTTGTTTGTGAAATGCAGATTGCAGTTTTGCTATCTACATTTGTAAATAACCTTAGGCTGCGTTTATACTTTGCGGCAGCGTAGCGTAGCGCTTCCAGCGTACGCCAGCGGCAGTGCCGGGGAGAGGATGGATATCGATCTAGCGTTCCCAGCGTCACCAGCGTTACGCCAGCGTTTCACCATTCTGCATCCGCCTCCTCTGCATCCTTGCTCCCCCACTATCGCAGAATCTCCCTCAACGGCATGTGGTTGGGGAGAGGACCATATCGTTTATACTCTGCGCTGCCCGCCAAAAGTATGGATGTATAGCGGCGAGGGCCAGAGAGACGAGGGGCATCAGTAGAGACAAGGCAGGAAGTTTATCAGGGGATGTCTCTCCTCGAAGGGGAGTATAGCTACAGCCCCTGTTTTCATGTATTATGGGCTGCGATGCAGTAGCTCGCTGTCCGAGAACGTTCGTATGAAATTCAGGTTCTTCTCAACCGGTGGATATAACCCACGGTGGATATACCGCCTTCGCCCCGATGGGGACCTGATCTTTGAGAGAATTGTACCAACAAAAATTGCTGCTGCTGTTCCGACCGCACTTTTCTGTCTCTGCGACTTTGGTTGAAACAAATGTGGTCCACACCTCAGAAAATAGACCCGCATAATATGCGTTCATATAGAACTGACCTGTTGACGCGACTTGATGATGACCAGCAGACAATGGTTGATTTCCTGCAGTGCCAGATAGCTGGCTTAAATGTGGCATCTGCACTCCATTGCGCTCCAACAAACTCGATGTTTGTTTGAAAGTACTTGTAGATGCTGTCATTGGCAGTTGTTGAGCATGAGTAACAGAGTCCATCGATGACTGTGGTGCATAGTCCATTGAGTCTTCAGGAGGCTGTAAAGCATAATGAATATGCATGGGGAGGTTCTCTTACTCCGTTCCTTTCAATTTTCTCACTTCTTTGGTGTGTTTCCTTCCCACTTTATAAAAAGTGCCAGTATCAACAAGTTTCTACATGGTTTACAAAAGGCTTGTTCAAAGGCAGTTGGCACGATGGTTTCCTACTTAGCCTAAAATGCTAGTAGGGCGCTGTATAGTGGGGAAATGGCGAAAGAACGGAGTGAAACGGTCAAAATCCTGCGAAGAAAAAGCCTCCGTTCTCAGTGACTTGTAAATCGATTTCGGACGAGTTTCCCGTAGGCATCTTACCAATCACCGCTACCGAAGATACGGCTGCATATGTGTACCCATATATGCATGCAGCATCACGGCCGCTTCATACCAATCCCTTCGCTTCATAATTTGCTTAGCAAATGAATGAATACGAGCGTCAGGAACGGTCGTCCATTTGTGGGCGGGCGGGCGTGGCGGGCGTTTGGGACGTAAAGTTGTGGCTTGATAGGGCCCTTATAAGGGCACCTTCCTCGGGGAAACCGCTATGCAGCGCCTGCCCAGGGTCGCGGAATTCTATCCTGCCAGGAGTATTGATCCTAGTCGTCTTGGGGGATTTATCGTGCCAACTGCCTTTAAGGGATTGTTGGCACTCCTTCTTCTATGCACGTCGAGCTTACCAGCTTGCTCAGATGTTGTGTTTGAGCAAGTGTAACACAAAAGACGACCACAAAGCCCCGTTCATGCCATGGGAAACAATAGAGTCAGCGGCATTGTAAGAGAACGGGCACTGTCTTAGAACGCCGAATCGCTCATTCGCGTGTTCATACTTCACAATCTGTTCGCTCGCGCGATCAGGCGAAGAGACTAATTGGTTTTTTGTAGCGTGCATGCTCTCAGAACGCCAATTCACCTATTTACCGTAGCAAAGTATGAACGCAGCAAAAACTTCTTTCCGATTACTGTATAGTTCGTGCCAGGAACCGGTCAACGAACGGAACCCACGGTCCTTCAAAAAGCATCGATTTTTTTTTGCGCTGTTTGCCTTTCTTCCGCAAGGTACTCATGCAGATCTTTCTACATTTGAGCGTAATTTTCACCCGAATTCGCGATTCGATTGGCCATACTTCGTCGAATTTTCTTCGAATGAATACATACGTGAAGTCGTGCCAATTGGAGAGGTTGGAAACTGTCAGGAATGCTCGCGAATCGAGTGCTGAACAAAGTTTTTACGCAGTTTTTTGACCGTTTACCTTAGCTTCTTCGTCATTTCCCACCACGTAGCAGTCCTACTACTGTTTCAAGTACCAACTTATAGTAAAATGTACCTTTAATGTGAATTTTCCCCTATAAACAGCATTCAACCAACCAACCCCACAACATTTCAATAATCAGCTATAATCTAGAACAAAAATAAAAATCACTAACAAAACCGAACTTACCGATTCTTCACCAGTGGTAATGTAAGGATTGTCCGATGAAGTGGTTTCTCGTTCCAATAGCGGTGGTGCCTCTTCAACTTCTAGTGGTGGTGCAAAGAAATTTACAAGCTGAAATTTTCTTATTGATCTTACTGATCACATATAACCAGAATTGACCCTCTGATTTTACTTTTTTGCTCTATGCCCTGACCTGCATGCTTACTTAACACTACTAAATACAGTACATTCTCAGTAAAACTATTGTTAATTGCTGGTAAAACTAGACCTTAACTCGAACTTCAGGCTGGAGGCACAACTCTGACGCCAAGCTGAAACTGAACAAAGTGCCCTCTACGTTCCTTTCAATACCTGCTAATCAATCGATTGAGAAAAGATCAAAGCGCGATCCAAGTACCGTACCCAAAGATGGAACTGATCAAAAATTTATCCATTTAGGGCTGGATTTGTATTAGGTTCGAACACTACTAATGTTCTGTATGATTCTCCCTCGCTGTTTCCGAATATATTTAACGTCACTCTTCATTTTCCTCCACGATCGCTATCGATCACATTGAGCTTGACTTGCTCGTTGTCGCCTTAATCGATAAGGGCGCGCAAGCTCCAAGCCGCGTACTTTCAGTCGATCCATCCATCCCGTTCATTGGCGCCCGTCACCGTTTTTGGTAAGTTAAGATTAATTAGTTTAGTAAGACAATTAGATGTAATCAGCTTTTCAGACTAACTCTGGCATAGCCTAACATGCTCACTGAACCGCAGCTACAGGTTACAGCTCTGTATGGCTGCCACCATAATTATTAAGAGGAGTTTTTCAAATTTTTTTGGCTGTGTAAAACTCTCACTTGCTGTGCGAACTGTAGAAGCGTATCGCTACAACTAATGTAACTAGACATCATACGTTCGTTTCTTGTATGTGTCTCGGTTTTTCCTGTTTCAAGTGGTATATATATCTGTTCGCCCATTCCTGCTTCGGTTTCCAAGACCAGAGCAACATCCTATCTTGGATCTCAAACCGGGAATCGTATTCGTTCGCTGGAAGGTGTGAGAGAGGGATCGCATCTGCCTTCAAGATGAACTTATCTCGTTGTGAAAAAAAAATTTTGCTTGTTTGATTTCGCGGTTTCCAGGCTTCACTGTGTCTTATAACTCGCCCGCCTAATTGATAACGTTTAGAACTGCTATATATATTATATCTGATAGTTGAAACTAGTTAGTCGGTTGGTAATCGTCGCACCTCCTGCTCGACGGCAAACATCTTGGGGAAAGTTGGAAAACCTTTGGACTTCGTAAAATGTGTACAAGCTTGGAAAAGTTGGTAACATAGTGGGTAAGATGGGGAAGGGGAGGGTGAGGGACGTAGCAGAGGACGGAACTGGGAGGTGGTCGTATTTCCGAAAATTTTACTCCGGCGGCAGGACGTCTGTCAACCGCGAATTCTGCCTCCTCGTTTTCCCCTCTTTCCCTTCGTTTTTTCTCCCTCTTTCAGAACGCTCCTTATTTTCCTTTTTTCCAGATACCGACGACAACGAGATTGATGGGAAACACTCGGATCTTCGCAGGAAGAGATCATCTGGTTTGACCGAATGCCTGGAAAAGTTATGCAAGAAAATTTCCAGAGTATAGGTCCTGCCTTGCTGCGTGGGCACTGAATGGACAGTTGCTGGCGCGACGGTATTTGTCTGCTCCTCTTGTCTAGATTCCTCATTAAGCTCAGCCTTAGAATAGGGCAACAATAGCGTGTGAGCTTAACCTTCCTCCCTTTATCCGTCACTTTCCTCTCGGTAGACATATTCGCCAACCAATTATGTAGGTATTTACAATACTCCCTTGACGTAATTACAGTTTGGTTTTCTTAACGGATTCCATATGGCTCAAAATAGTATCTGGAAAGTTGTGAAATTAGTATTAGCGTTGTTAGGGGGAGGAAGACACCTACCGGCGCCTCCGTGTCCCTTTCCCTGATCAAGGCCAAGGCATAGCGGAGTCTATGGCTTCGGCAACTGTGGTTATCTGCACTCTGAGCCTTGTTGAGAAAAGGACACAGAGGCGCGGCAATGTGCCCCCCTCCGCCCAGCGTCAAGGTCAAGCTTCATGTCTCGCAAAATCGGGGTTGGTACGATCCCCTAAAAGGAGTGTCGGTACGTAGAAAGGAGTACGGCATGGCACTGGGAACTACGAGGTTTTCTCTTTCTAAAAAGCGCAACAACTTATATTTAACTCAACTACAGCAAAAGCTCGCCCGTCGCCGATTTCGCTTTGAAAGTCAGTTTCAACTGCAGTATGAGGGTCCGACCTGTAAAGCCTACATTGCCATCTAGAAGGCTCGGTGGGTAACCTCACCCCTCCTCCTCATATGGTGAGTAGGAACTGCAGCATAGAGGTGCTGATCAACACCTTCATGGTATGCGCCACGTACTCGACTTTATTTCCGAAAGCTTCACGCATTCTGCGAGCTGCGTCGGTGCTGTGTTGTGTACTGACCTTGCGAATAACGAACCTCCCCGAGGCGTGGGAGGGAGGGGGGGCAAATGCGATCCCGTCGCGGATTCTGCGATGTATGCTTAACCCTGCCCCCCGCCCCCCTTCCGCCCAATTGCGCGCCGGAATTTTAAAGCAAACAGTTTTCGGATATCTACAGCGTCCACTATCATGGAAGCAACATGGGAATCAGGGAATTAACCAAGTAAAGCAGGTCCTAAAAACTTGTCACAATTCAGCAGTGTTGTCTCACTGATTCAGGGATAAGGTAATTCACGTTTTTCCCTGTTGCAGAAGCGTTGCCGAGGTTTCGATCACCGTAGACGAGGATTATCGCTGAGCAGTTTCTACAAGGCTGATGATGAATCGAACGACGACAGCGAAATGTGAGTCATTTCTTTGGTAACCTCAGGCTAATTCTTCTACATACCAGTCAACTTAGAACCCTAAAAGTCCAAGGCACCTTTCTGGTGGCCTCACTAGATCCCGCCGTACATATTTCCGCCTTTTATCTAGTGTTTCTTTTCTTGGAACAACTGTTGCCGTCAGGAAAGATTCGGGATGTGAAGCTTTTCCTCAATAGAACTCCCACCCGTTTATGTTGTACCCCCCCCCCTTCCTCACACCACCAAACGAAGAGTGGGCTATATTCGCCTGAAACCGGAGAAACCGGCTATCAGAAAATTCGCCCGTCCACTGTGGACCCGTTCCTCTTCTGCCAACTCCGCAACCAAAATGTTACCGGTTTTTTTTTTCACCGCCTTCGCCTTTTACCCCGTAAAGAAGCGGAATATTGATGGATATGTAAAACTACGGTGGCCAAGTCTGAAACTTATGCAACAGTGTCATTTCATTGAATGCCACTGTAGAATACCTCTATATTGCTCGAAGTGCCAAATTCAGTAGTCAAAACCAGCGCTACATTTCTTCCCTATGCGCTGGACCATTTTGTGAAGTCCTTTTTTGTAGAAGCTCCGAGATAAACCGATTCTTGAAAAATTCTGTGAAAATCCGCTCTGTCAAACAGACATGCTCTTGCGTCGCTCGAAATGGCGAGATAACGAAGCTAGAGACGCGCGAGTTTTGCAACCGGTGCAACCGCGTACTGTAACTCTGCAAGTGAACGGCTTACAAAAGGGATTGCATGTGTACATGGCATGCCTGGAGCGTCGTAGGGTGATTTCCTATGCTCTTGCCGGCAATTGGTTGCACGACGAATCCTGCCGACTGGGCTTGCCGACGTATGACAAACTCGTGCAGGGCGCCGGCCCCACTGCTGAGGGTCTCTGTTCAAAGTGTTCCTGAGATTTTTTTCGCTTCTTTCTTTACTGGGGAGTTACTTATGGGCTACTGGTTCGTGACTGAGCACCTGCTACCCGAAATACTCATGAGGTAACTCCTCGGAGACAATTCTAGCGATTGACCCTCTTTGGAGCCAACCAAATACACTGGATACTATTAGGTTGTCCCAAAAGTTCGTGGACTTTCGAACATTTTTTGAATTAAGTTTATTCCAGTGGGAAGCAATTTTGATCAACTATATATATGTCACCTTCATTGGCAACTTGTTGCCAATCACTACGCAATGTGTGGTTGCCCTGCTTCCAGAAGCCTCTTAGTTCTGTGCCCAGAAAGGCAGCTGGGTCATTTTTGAGGTACTATCAAAAATCGTATTTTTTTTTACCCAGAAGATGATGGGATTAGTTTAGATGGCGATCTGGAAGTCAGGGCTACACGAAGACTGTGGTGGAATTCCCAGCTAAGCTTTGGATCTCGAGCAGTGTCGTTTTCCAAATGTGTGATCCCTGAGCCGTGGTGGATAGTGTCAACATTTGCCTCGGTTTCTGAGACCAAATGATAAACGCTTCTTCACCCCCCCCCCCTCTGCAGTTGATTACAACAGGTCATGAGCTTGCCACAGCGCTCAGAAGAAGAATTCCAGTTATGGGAAGGAGACAGAAACCCACCACAACACGTCTCACCGCTACTGATTGATAGGAATGCGCGGATCTGTTCTGCCCTTTCAGGGGATTCTAGGCCGCTGGGCGCTTCCCGTAAGTGATTCACTCTAAAGGCACCCACTGTCCATACTTCAGTTATCATTGCTGTTTCAATCAGTCCGTAAGGTCGGGAAGCGGGAGAAAAGTTGTAGACAGTACCCACATGTGCTCCCCTTGGAGTACTGGTCAACTCATGAGAAAAATTTTGACCGAACTTCAGAACTTTTCTAAGGGAGCGAGGCCCTCTCTCATTTGTGCTTTGGGACCAGTCAAGTGTAAGGACTAGATAGCAAGTTGATTTGTACGTATTGGTTTTAATCAAGGAACACAGTAGGTCCAAATCCAAGGCAGGTGGCCTCCTTGGACGAAGTTTTTCACCCGGATAGAAGTCACTAAAGCGGAAGCAATTGGGCCATTCCAAAGCCGTACTGTGGAAGGTAACATCAAGATCTAAATAAGGGAAATGCCGCTTATGGCTCCAACCACGTGGCTTGGTAGAGATTCATATAGCGAAGTGTGTCGAATGAATTTCAATTACCGTTTTTCATATGAGAACAGCGACTGCGAGGGACGGTGAAGAAGCTGTGGGAATGCTTACCTAACACACTTCCCATAGACCACATAACTGGATCTCGAAATGGCTGCGGAAAGATCTGATACGAGATTCAAAAAATGTCCACGAACTTTTGGGACAACCTAATATTTCGAGAAGAGAGCAGAGGAGCAGCGTGCCGCGTCTCCCACCCTCCCATCTGACGGGTCGTCTTTTTCGACAGATTAGTTTTTTTTTTCTCTGTTTCATTCATGTTGGTATAAGTTGAGCATTATAGTCACTTTTTCAGCATTCGAGCCTTTTCGGACATCGTTCTGGCCGATGACTATCCGATCAACAAGAAAGGCCAACACATGATGCCCAGAGCCATAAGCAGAGGGAGTTTTGGGAAAAGTTTCCGTAAAAAGTTAAGGAAAGTTGTGAAGCAAGAGCGCAGGTCAGCATTTCAAATTTAAATCGTCAGAAAATGATGAAAGGACAAAACTTTTGAATCTAATCTTAAAAAGAAACAAAAAAAATGATGTTTGAGAAACTCACCGCTATAAGCATTTCGTTGGGGGTTAGTTTCGAAGAATCTGAATTTTCGGGGGCAATAGTTGTTAGTTGGCATCTAACACGGGAAGGGATGTGCACTTGTGGTCCACGTCGAACAGTTATCATTGGATTCACTCGTATCTCTTGACACTCATCAATATCTTCTGGCTCGTCTGTCTCGATCTCCGTCTTAGTTTCAGCTGATGACGGGCTAGTAGTGCCTTCTGTGCTTGTTTGTAGTAAGGCCGGACTCGTATCCCGCTTGGTAGCAATAGTTAATGGAGGACTTGTACTTTTTTCATCTCCTTCGCTGCATTCAGTTTCTTGCTTCTGAGGGGTTAACGACTGGAAAGAATCGCCTCCTGTGTCCTCCGGTTCATCTTTGAAGTTAGTATCAACTGGCGATAACCATGAATTCTTTTTACAACTAGACAATATCCGTGGAATACTTCTACGTTTAGTAACTGCAGTAGGTACGTCCATTCTCGCCATAACGGGTTAGTCTGAAAATGCCATTCTTCTATCGAAATAGTTAATCAAAATGCATGGAAGGAAAACGTACATGTGATTAGTGCAGAACTGCTATTTTAAGCGTCCGAAATAAGGAACGGAAATGTGATTACACAGTAGTATGGTTTCATATCTGTATTAGAGCAACATTCGCTGGCAAAATAGTGGCAGGTCATTCCTGTGGTAGAAACTCCCGCGACAAGGGGAGCCTATGCATAGATCATAACGCGTTGCGGCCGCGCTGCGATTGCGTTGTTCGATATCGGGCAAGATATGAGTCATAGTGGTCAAGGTGTAGTGATCGATATTGTTCGGCGTGAAATGTCATGAGTGATAACTAACCCGGGTCGAATGACATGGTAGCAGTCTGTCCTTTCACTAATAAAATTACTTGTTCTTGAGGAGACTCATCAAGAAGCAGAGCATAATCTGCTCCAATCGCAATCATCAAAATTGCGCACGAGTTAGTTATTTCAAATGGTTTTTCGGGATCTTTGCGAAGGAGTATTCAAACAAATATAATTGGAAATAACCTTTATAAGAGTTTTGAGGGACACCTTCACTCTGGCTAGACCTCGCTAAAACGAACTTGAGCTAATGAAAGGATCAATTATGCGCAGATGAAAGATTTTCCTTAGTTAATTCTGGCTACCTTTTGAATGGATTCTTTGCGCTTCGGGGCTTTCCTGGCGCTATAACAGTCACAACAGAGAGAGGTGTTACGCTTTTGTTGTTTCTCTAGAAAATTGTAATTCACTGGAAATTAGAAGAATTGAAAGTTTCGCGAAATGAGCATTCTTGGAGGAGAGAAACTAGCCCAACGGGCAAAAAAGTACAAAATGTGTCGCTCACATCTGTTACTCTTTTCGAATGTCACCAGAATATCAATACCTACGTAGTGAATGTTGTTAGATTTCTTTCCACAGTATCTACGTGCTTAGCAGAGTATTTATTGATCATTTTATTTGTTTTACTTTCAGAATAATTGCGTTGGAGTTGTTGTCATTGGTCGAAGCTGTTCATGTAGACACATTGTTCTATCGAATGGCGCAGAGAACAACATGCCGATAGAAAAAAGGAAACAAATTACAAGGTGCTTGAACTTGCGCTATTTTTCACGAAAAAGATTTTGCGAAGATTTACGTCAGCAATGTTGCAATGTGTTGTAACATATGCAGGAAGAGATGACTATGATGACCTCTTGCCCCAACCTGCCGCCGCGATCGATCAGTACCGTAGATCACAATCGCGATTGTGGATAAAGAGCGCACCCAATTGCAAGAACAGTATCCTTTCCCCTCCCCCTCCCCCCTTCGAAATTGAATGACTTTGTAAGATGAAGGTTTCCAAGGGGGGGGGTCAAATCGCCTTGCAATTTGTTTCATTTCTCTATCGACTGTTGTTCTCAGCACCATTTGATACAACAATGTGTCTTGGGAAACAGCTTTGACAATGACAACTCCGCGCAATCATTGCGAAAGTAAAGCAAACAAAATGGTCAAATATTCTGGTGAGTGGGTAGATACACTGAATAGGGCTTCAACAACTGTTACAGCGCAGGTGATATTCTGGTGATATTGGGAAAGAATAACGGGTTCAAGCGACACGTTTGGCATTCCTTTTTCCAATGCAGCGAGTTGACTGAGAAGTTAGTAAGTGTTCACAAGTTT
>MU913171.1:4211-32042 GCA_036418165.1 Cooperia oncophora
TTGTTACTGCTGTTCACAGTGGCAGCGACGATGTAAACACTTATCGGTACTAATAGCGGTAGAAAATCGCTTGATACTGGAATCACGAGCTCGATCAGTACAGATTTGCGTCTCGCACTGATATGCCAGGATACTCGAATGGGCTTTCCAAAGTGGCGATGAAAATGACTAGACTCGCTTCTCCCCCTTTTTTTCGTATAAAGAGGTTTTTTGATCAGTTACTACCGGTTCGATCGGTTACTGGAGATTAGGTTTGCTTCTACTACTTTTACAACTCACGTTGTGCTGTAGGGATCCCCCTAATAAACGATCCGCCTAAATGAAGCAAATGCGCTAAAAGAAACTCTCTCTCTGCTACTTCTGCATGCAAAAGTAAGTAAAATACGAAAAAGTGGCATGTTAATTTGGAAAATTTCATGTTGCCATTGTTCATGCCGACATATGGTGCTCATCATTGCAGATCGGTGGGGCGGATGAGCCGCGTCGCGTGTGACCCGGCTGTGACGCGACTGTCATCGCTGCCGCGTCACAGCCGAGTCACACGCAGCGCGGCTCAACCTGCCCACAGGGCACAGCATTGGTTGGGGAATCCCCATAGGGGGGTCGTATTTGGCCGCCAGGAGAGGGGGGGTCGTAATGAGTGCGGTAGCCAGTATCGAGCAGCGCAAAGGTGTCAGTGTGCTGAATCCTGTGTAGCGGAACTTGCTTCGTAGAGAACTCGGATATGTAAAAAATGAGTACAAAACTTTCATCCATCAAACTAATCCGAAATAATTGGAATTATTAATAAGTCGACAACATCTCGTAAGTGATTAAACACTACAACTCATACTCTGGTTTGCTGCGGATGATGGGGCGTGTCCGCGATCACGCTTGGCGCTGAGCCAACCTGTTTTTTTTCTGACAAACGACAGGACTACCATATCGTTCGTACCAGACGTTTTCCAGCACTTGGTCTCCTTTATCGGAATCAGCAACTATCGGAGCACAGATCTGGCGGCGTCGACACGGACACGCTACATCATCCGCAAGGGAAAACACTGTAGACAAGTGCACAGGTTCGCCATGGACCTCCCTGAATCCTACAGACACATTTGCGCGCGTGGACACACATTATGCACAAGTTGCACCATCCCATCACTTCTGCGCGGACCTCAGTGCGCGGCGCATCCAAAGTCAGCGTGATCGGCGCTAAACGAACCATATCCTGCTCCTGCTCCACCACAGGATACGTTCTACATGCGTTCCTGGCTATTCGAACACGCTCACTTGAAACGGTGCACAGGAAACGGGTTTTTCGCGCGGCTGGGAGTGCTCCCTAAGAAATCCCCATCGCGAGATCTCATGAATCCCGAGAGCTTCAGGAACAGTTCAATAGGTTTTTAGAAAGAGAAAATCTTGAGAAGCTCGGATCCGTTCTCAGATTTGTGAAATGTTGAGTTACAAAAAAATATATTGATTCAAACCTGTTCAACTTGAACTTCAACCCTTCACTCCCCAACGAATCCCTATGGCAGATTTCTCTGTGATTTTCGCGACCTTCATGAACATTTTAGTACTTTCAGGAAGATCAAACCTTCTAATTTACCAATACGCTCTCCTCTTCCCCACAGGTCCGCTTTTGAGGAAGTTATGGTCCTTCAAAGACACCCTACTTTGCTGAAAATTCTCGCTCCATGGCTAATAGCCGTTTGCTCCAGTCACGGCTGCAATTACGTACGCATCTCTGCTACCGTACTCCACATCTCGGGGTTAATGCATTTTAGGCGTATTTCTTTTTTGTTTTCTTTTTCTGTTATACCGCTTTTTGTTTTTTGGTTTTAATCATAGTCTCATTTAACTCGCATTTATGCTGTGTGTATGCTACTCATCGTGTTTTTGATTACAAACGCTTGTACATAAGTAAATCAAGTCAATTTAGGTAGGACTGTTTATATCTATTTTTTATATCTAATTGTTTATATCTAATTTCAGGAATTATGTGACGTCAAACACTAAAAAGGGGGGGTCGTACCGAACCCCCAAAAAGGGGGGGGGGTCGTACAGGCCTGACCAAAATCCCCATCGAATGCTGTGCCCTGCTGCCACGGTCGGCAATGATGAGGACTGTACCTCCATTTACAAACGGACGACGCAACGCATGCAAAGACGCTTGAGCAATCTCTTTCACTGTTTCATTTCCCATCATGTAGAACGGCCCGTTGCAGTACGGTGGGTAATACTTGAAGGGCCAGGCCTTTTTTGACACGTACCTGGAAGCATATTTTGAATTGCTTGAAAATATTACAAAGCCTTCTCTGCTCAGGTGAAAGCCCACTAGATATTAAGTTCACTACCAGAATGAAGCAGTCTACATATTTCACGGTTTTTACCGTTGAAAACGCAAAAAAATCACAGGACCGAAACAAAAATAGATTGGGCCAGTTTTATGAAAATGATGCAGAAAAAAGCAAGCACTTGGTACAACTTTCAACGCTTGTTTTTTTTTCTAACACTAAACAAACTACTGCGTAATCACACCTTTCTACACGCACGCCAAGCTTGTTAAGAGTTGCTATGTAAATGTGAATTAATGCTATGTAAATGTGAATTAACTGACCATTTATTTAGTGGATTGCGAATCGGAGCTGTATTGTTGTGTACATAGCAATACAGTCGACGGTGCGCATTCGTAGCCCAAATCCAGGGACCCAAAAGTCTGTCGGAATGCACGGCAACGTCATCATCAACTTTCAGCAGGAAAGGCACCGATGAACAGTATGTGACATGGAAGGTCAAGCACGCGTGAACCTGATTAATTTTCAAAAATAAAGCAACTTGTTCGATAGAGGGAAATCCTTTCCTAAAAGTCAAGTTGGTTAAAACTTTCAACCTTTTGGAACCAGATTTTGATATGAATCTGTCAAATCCGTTGCGATGATATCACGATACTCGTATTGTTCTTGTAGTACCTTCGCAAATTGTGCACTCAAACGTGAAATTGACAGCATAAAAAATACTACAAAAGCGCTGGTCCTCTTGAAGTAAGTGCCAACTTTATTACAGAGGGACGTGCCTGCTCAAATTAGCTGACTGCCTGTCGGAAAAAGTTGATCTTCGTGTACAGAAACTTTTCACCAATCTTTCTCAAATCATACGTTTCTATGAGCTGCCACTTTTGTCGTGTTTATATGAATATGGCCTCGACTTAAAAGCGAAGGGCACCCCGTCAAAACCTGACGAAGCCCTAACCCATGACGATAGGCGACAGAAGTTTTTCACGATATGCACAAAACTTCTTTGATAAGATGCCGAAAACTCGGCACGAGACCCTTCATATGCTGATATGGAAGCCTCTGAGAATGTTCTAGAAGAATACCACAGTTTCTGGGAAGATTTCACAGTATAGCTGTTAGCTAGCATAATAGTTCTCACTTCGAAAACGGTTGAAGAAAGAAGCTCATTCCTTTCGCAAAACCCCACAGTGGAAAACCTTAGAGACCCACCACAAGTCTCCGAACGCATAAAAGCCACGATTGCAGTGCAAAAATGTGGACAGCTTGCATGGCCGGCCTCATGCATGTGTGAGTTCCTTTGCATCAGAGAACACTGAGGGTATGGCTCAAGATGCGGAGCGCTCTGCTTCTTATCGAGAATTGTCCATGTCTCGTGCCCATCTATCCGGTGTAACCACATTGTTCATTAATGACAATTACATAGTCGGCAATAATGTACGCAGCTCACAACTTCTTCAACTTTATGTCCCACAGTTCACCCATTTGCGTCTTCAATTGTAAGATGAGTCCTCAACGAAGTGCTAAGCTTTATCTTTCGGCCTGAAGGTTCAGAGTATACTGATTAATTTACAATATGCATATGGTTTACCTAGCCTGCTATAATACTGCTACAAAGCTGTCGTTGGAGTCCAGGTCGATTCTCACAACAGGTTTGAACCATAGTATTCCCTCTGCGGGTAATGCTAGCACAAAATCTTCCTTTCTTTATCCAGAGCCGACAATATTCTCCTTAGATTTTTTCTTAATTTCAGAGATTTTTCAAAAGATGCTACTGTTCAGTCACCGCACAAACCCACCATCTCTTCTTCTCTCCATTCAGAAAAGCTCAGCTAGCCCAGTGCTGCCATCGTCTGTTTTTTCGTTCTAACGAGGACGCAGGGCTTTGGCGTAGACTTTTTTATCTATTTCTCATGGGCAAAATGACCTAATCCTTTCGTTGTGATGAGGGTCCCGGTTCTTGTTCCCCTCAGAACTTTCACTCACAGCCTGTTCGCTCGCTGTTATTTCTTGTACTTTTTTTATGTGCCCTTCCCATTTTCACTGTGCCATTTGCTGATTCTCTTTGAGTTGCTTTATCGAGTTATATGGCACACCCTCGGATATTATGCTCTTTACAGTCCAACTGTAAATGCTTTAAAAGGTGGAATTTCGCTGGAAGTTAAGGGCAATAATAAATTCTGCGCGATGCAAGGTAATAATAGTTTAAATTCATTGCGCAGAAAGTGAGCAATATCTAGCACTAATTCGAAAATCCGTAACCAAGGAAATGCCATTACTAAACCCACAAAAATAAAATCATACTTTTATAGCACGTTGAGTGCGTAGGTGAAGCCAGCTGTTCCTGGATTGCCTGTCGTTTCCAAATCTTCAACAGTAGAGAGTACCGTGACAACAATCAAAGGATTCCTAAATAACGCCTTAGACGACCAAAAAGTAAAAAGTGACGAGTAGATAGTGGAACCAGTGTAATGTAGTGGTCATAATTAACTACAGTCCTAGGCGTTCATTTGTACAACTTTGCCACTTTTTATCTTCGCACCGAAGAAAGCACTCATGCGCTTCGTAGGCGATTGGCGGGTGCACTTGTGCAGCGAGCGCTAGACTTTTTCGTGCCATGTGTATGTGATATTCTTGATTAGGGGGTCAAACCATCTTGGGTTCCATATCCCAGCAGAATATATCGCGAGGAGAAACGACCAAAATTTGGCACGAGTGTCAAAGAGTGGAGTGCCGACTGAGTGGTGCCAAGTTGTGGTTTAACCTTTTTTTCCCAAGTCGGGAAGGTTTGCAATCATCGCCTTATGCAGATGCTATTGCAGATTTCCGAGCTCATCCGGAGCAGTCCTTATGTTAACTAGAAAGTATAGAAGCCGTCGAATGTATCTGCTCTGTAAGTGAACTATTGAAAGCATGCATTACCATACATTTGGAAAAACGAAGATAATTCATCCTTTTTACGATATTATGTTTCTCTATATAATCGTCAAATGGTGCTCCCATAAACATAGCGTCTCTGATATCTCTGATATACAGCCTCATCGCCGAAAAACGTCTAAACAGACTCTGTGGTATAACTATACTATGTTACCCGACTTTGAGCGATGCGAAAAAACAGAGCACACGTGAGTACAGCACTATTGCATTCTTTCTTGTTCGAACTAATGAAATATGACGGAATGCATGTGAGCAAGCACGTACACTGGTTCACTTCTACTCGTCACTTTTTACTTTTTGGTCGTCTAAGGCGTTATTTAGGAATCCTTTAATTGTTGTCACGGTACTCTCTACTGTTGAAGATTTCGGAAAAACGACAGGCAATCAGGAACAGCTGGGCTTCACCTACCACCTCACGTGCTATAAAAGTACGACATTTTTGGTTTGGAATGAATTTTCTTGGTTACGGATTTTCGCATTAGTGCTAGATATTGCTCACTTTGCGCAATGTTTCAAACTATTATTACCTTGCATCGCGCAAAATTTATTATTGCCCTTAACTTCCAGCTTCCAGCAAAATTCCACCTTTTGAAGTACTGGTTGGACTGTAAAGAGCATAATATCCGAGGCTGTGCCACGTTACTCGATAAAGCAACTCAAAGAGAATCAGCAAATGGTACAGTGAAAATGGGAAGGGCACATAAAAAAAGTACAAGAAATAACAGCGAGCGAACAGGCTGTGAGTGAAAGTTCTGAGGGGAACAAGAACCGGGACCCTCATCACAACGAAAGGATTAGGTCATTTTGCCCATGAGGTAGATGAAAAAAGTCTACCCGCAAAGTCTTCATCCTTGGTCAGAACGAAAAGAGACGATGGCAGCACTGGGCTAGCTGAGCTTTCTGAATCAAATTATCCGGGAACACTGGCACCCAGAGGAAGGGAGATTCCGAGAAAATCAGTCCACCGTCTCACAGGTTCAAATTACTGGCCAGCACAGTTTGAGTCAGTGATTTCCTTCAATGTCCTTTATTATCAATCCATTTTGTTGTTCAAAGAAGAACCCAAAGAATGCGCCTCAAAAAACTAAGCAATACTCAAACGTTCTAGGCGGGAAACTCGTCAGCGATCGTCGAGCAAATTTCTAGTTGCACTCCCTGAATTTACGTAAGTGGTTGCTCCAAACTGGTCAAGGAGTGACGCTCATCAGAAAAGTGGGTTTGGGCGGTGAGTGAGGCAGCAGATCTTTGGGAATCTTTGAAATTAAGAAAAAATCTAAGGAAATAGTGTCGCTCTGGGATAAAAAGGAAATTTGTGTTACATCAACAGCAGAGGGAAGTACTATGGTTCAATGTGTTGCGGAGATCGACTGAGTGCCAATTGACAGCTTTAGAGTGCAATACGCAGGCAGGCAAACCATATCATATTATAACTAACCAGTCGCCTCGCCGGCTGACGCCGGCGCGGCTCCTTCTGATACGGCCCGGCTGCGCCGGGCGGGCGCGGCTTCGCCGCGCGTATTTCTTTCACATATTTCTAGACTCAACTGATATCCGCCTTTTGTTCTGTACTCCACTTTTTTCCGGTGTCTGAAGTACTCTTGAGCTATTTTACAGATTCTTCGTCTGACTCCGCCCACCTCGGAGCAGGCCCGCCCACAATGTTTGTGCCCCACAATCCTCACCGGCGACCCTCTGCTGACCTTAATCCACTTTTTCCGGTCTTCGGAGTGCTCTGGAACCGTTTTACAGACCTTTTTGTCTGGCTCCGCCCACCTCGGAGCAGGCTCCGCCCACAATGTTTTTGCCCCACAGTCCTCACCGGCGACCCTCTGCTGACCTTAGTCCACTTTTTTTCCGGTCTTCGGAGTGCTCTGGAACGTTTTTACAGACCTTTTTGTTTTGGCTTCGCACCACCTGGGCAGACTCCGCCACACCTTGTTATAATATATGTGGTGATCAATCACTAGAAAGTATTGCCTCTGAAACGCAGCCGAAAGATAAAGCTTAACCTTCGTTAAGGACTGCAAATGGTAAACTGTGACATAAAGTTGAAGAAGTTGTGAGCTGCGTACATTATTGCCGACTATGTAATTGTCATTAATGAACAATGTGGTTACACCGGATAGATGGGCACGAGACATGGACAATTCTCGATAAGAAGCAGAGGCGATCCCGCATCTTGAGCCATACTCTCAGTTTAGTGGTTCTCTGATCACGGCATGAACCGGTGGCCATGCAAGCTGTCCACATTTTTGCATTGCAATCATGGCTTTTATGCGTTCGGAGCCTGTGGTGGGTCTCTAAGGTTTCCCACTGTGGGGTTCTGCGAAAGGATTGAGCTTCTTTCTTCATCCGTTCGAAACGGAACTACTATGCTAGCTACACTGTACTGTGAAATTCTCCAAAAACTGGTATTCTACTAGAACATTCTCAGAGCTTTCACTACCAATCATATGAGGATCCGCGTGCCGAGTTTCGGGCATTTATCAAAAAAGTTTTTTCCCATCGTGAAAATACTTCTGTCGACCTAGTCGAGGGCTAGACTTCCTTCAGGTTTCAACGGCGTGTCTTTCGCTTTTAAGCCGAGGCCATGTTCATATACACGACAAAGTGGCACCTCACAGAAACGTATGATTTGAGAGAAAGATTGGTGAAAAGTTTCTGTACGGAGGATCACTTTTCGCACAGCAGTCAGCTAATTTGAGCAGCACGTCCCCTCTGTATAAAGTTGCACTTATTTCAGCGAGGACACGTTGTAGTATTTTTTATGCTGTCAATTACACGTTTGAGTGCAAAATTTGCGGAGGTACTACAAGAACAATACAAGTATCGTGATATCATCGCAACGGATTTGACAGATTCATATCAAAATCTGGTTCCAAAAGGTTGAAGTTTTACCAACTTGACTTTCTGGAAAGGATTTCCCTCCATCGAACAAGTTGTTTTATTTTAAAAATTAATCAGGTTCACGCGTGCTTGACCTTCCATGTCAAATACTGTTCATCGGTGCCTTTCCTGCTGAAAGTTGATGATGACGTTGCCGTGCATTCCGACAGACTTTTGGGTCCCTGGATTTGGGCTACGAATGCGCACCGTCGACTGTATTGCTATGTACACAACAATACAGCTCCGATTCGCAATCCACTAAATAAATGGTCAGTTAATTCACATTTATATAGCAACTCTTAACAAGCTTGGCGTGCGTGTAGAAAGGTGTGATTACGCAGTAGTTTGTTTAGTGTTAGAAAAAAAAACAAGCGTTGAAAGTTGTACCAAGTGCTTGCTTTTTTCTGCATCATTTTCATAAAACTGGCCCAATCTATTTTTGTTTCGGTCCTGTGATTTTTTTGCGTTTTCAACGGTAAAAACCGTGAAATATGTAGACTGCTTCATTCTGGTAGTGAACTTAATATCTAGTGGGCTTTCACCTGAGCAGAGAAGGCTTTGTAATATTTTCAAGCAATTCAAAATATGCTTCCAGGTACGTGTCAAAAAAGGCCTGGCCCTTCAAGTATTACCCACCGTACTGCAACGGGCCGTTCTACATGATGGGAAATGAAACAGTGAAAGAGATTGCTCAAGCGTCTTTGCATCGTTCGTCTCCGTTTGTGATGCATGTACAGTCCTCATCATTGCAGACCGGTGGGGCGGGTGAGCCGCGCTGCGTGTGACTCGGCTGTGACGCGGCAGCGATGACAGTCGCGTCACAGCCGAGTCACACGCGGCGCGGCTCACCCGCCCCACCGGTCTGCAATGATGAGCACCATATGTCGGCATGAACAATGGCAACATGAAATTTTCCAAATTAACATGCCACTTTTTCGTATTTTACTTACTTTTGCATGCAGAAGTAGCAGAGAGAGAGTTTCTTTTAGCGCATTTGCTTCATTTAGGCGGATCGTTTATTAGGGGGATCCCTACAGCACAACGTGAGTTGTAAAAGTAGTAGAAGCAAACCTAATCTCCAGTAACCGATCGAACCGGTAGTAACTGATCAAAAAACCTCTTTATACGAAAAAAAGGGGGAGAAGCGAGTCTAGTCATTTTCATCGCCACTTTGGAAAGCCCATTCGAGTATCCTGGCATATCAGTGCGAGACGCAAATCTGTACTGATCGAGCTCGTGATTCCAGTATCAAGCGATTTTCTACCGCTATTAGTACCGATAAGTGTTTACATCGTCGCTGCCACTGTGAACAGCAGTGACAAGCTATTCCAATACAAACGATAGGAGACCTATTTCCAGTCCTTCGCACCGTCCATGTCTGCCGTACGGTTTGATATACAGTATGGCTCCTACCACCTTCATTGTTCTTCTAGCGATCCATTTGCTGATATCCGTCTCATCAACACATTGAACGCCGCGGCGTTTTTGCGGCGACTCCCGTTTTTACTTCCTGCGTCTCCGCGCGCGTGAATTGCGTGCAATACACGGAAACGGGAGTCTTTGTGCCGCATGCCCCTTTACACGCTCATTCTGGTTACTTTTGCGCTCATTTCTACATTGTTCAATATGAATGATGACTTCTTTTAGCTGCATAGATGGATCTGGACAACGTAGAAGATCTAAACGTCAGTTTTGACGACATAAGTATTGTTATCATAATCAATTACACTATCAAATGCAATGTATTGTAAATTAACAATTATATCACTAGAGTTCTCACTACCATTGTGTTGATGCGGAGCTATTATTCGAAGTGCAATTACCGAGCGCGCCAGCCGCTGACTGTTATTTCGGAATATTACTGAATTACTTCAATCAAACTTCAATGTGGGCAATACACATACGCGAGAAACGGGACTATGCGCGCGTATTGCCACAATTCACGCGGCGTTAATGTGTTAATACTATTGAACTTGGCTTAGAGGTCCACGTAAGTGAACTCGGAATCAGCCTGCAAACGGTGGTAATAGCGAATGGATGTCAACTATCTTCCACTGGTCTCAAAACGTTGATTACAGTCTCATTTTTGTGATCACGATGGCACTGTGCGTCTAGAAACTTTGAGAATACTCGAGAAAGGTGCGCCCTTACGCCGACATTTTCCGTCTTAATGGCAACTTTTTTCGTTGCACGAGCTTCTAGGTCAAGGAGCATACTTCCGTTTTTGACTTCTGATAATGATGTCGTAGAACCCCTTAAAACTCGAAAAATGTGAGCAGCATGGTAGCCTTGTGGAGCGACAATTAGTCGTTACGCAAATTCGCTGAGCGTGCACCATGCTTGAAAGCAACTACTGCTATTTACTGGTAGTAGTGATACGTACAGCATGACGAAGTCCGAAAGGAATCGGTTTGGTGAGAAAAAAGCTATGGGCGAGAAAACTTGGGCCGAATACTATTGAGCGCTATTGTAGTTTGAATATTTTGGGAGACGGTAAAGAGGATCGTAATTCGCCGCACCGCCACGCGCGGCGATGGGCGCGGCGTTTTCATAACTCGTTTTAACCTGTCGAATGGAGCACCGGACTTCATGTAGACCCCGTCATCGTAGACACTCATTACTGTTTTCGGTCCTTAATTGCATGTTGTCGCCATCTACTACCTGGAACCATCGTCCTTTGCAGGCGAGACGTCGCACGCGACGCCCAGCAGCGCGGCGAATTACGATCCTCTTGTCACATACCCGAATATTTTGCTGCTGGTTTCCGAAAGAGGGATTTTGCGCAATTCTTCTCACTCTGCCCAAACTGCTCAGACACTGAAATTCACTACTCTAAGAGATTGCAGTTTCCGCGTTAGTCTAGCTGCTCTTACGGCCCACCTAGCAGGTATCGAACTTATTGCTGTTTCTCACGTTAAATCAAGATTGTTGATTGTAATGTAAATGGATGTCTGTTCAAAGCGCTCTTTGCCATGTATGTGAGTATCGCTTGCAGGATGTATACTATACAGGTGTTGTGGCTGGAGCTCTCAGCATACCGAAGACGGATTGGAGTAGCAGGATATATTATCTCCTCGAGGTATGGCGTCCAGGTCTCGCCACTAGAACACATAACAACACTATCAACCTCGAGCCGATTTTTGTATGTAAAACGGAAGGCTCCGTCAGAGTTACTGCAGTACTGGTTATTTTAGATTCAACAGACCATTTGTAGGAGATATTGGCTATATTTCAGAGTTCCCCTCTTATATAACAGCATCACAAGGGTAACAGCAGAGCATACAGTGTGATTGTCACCCTGTATGCCTTTGATAAAAGCATGGATTTCTCACCTTATGACAAAGTGTAGCTTAGACATAGCATATTTATGTCATTCACATTACATTTATTCATATTGTGTACATAATTAACTTTCAGCCTGGAACGACCGAGCCAATTTTGTGTGATGAATATGGCTCCCCGCTGACTGTGGCGTACTTCCCTCTGCAATCTCCCGAAGAGATGCAAGAAGGATTTCATAAACTGGTGTACTCCAAATGCCCTCCTCAGACTGTACCTGATTCCGATTAGTTCGGTCTTCATGTTAGTCGTTATTGAGTGAGGTTTAGGAAGATCTTCTATTCATGGTTGTGTATATTTCCAGAACTCCTGCACTTTGATAGATGAACATGTATTATGCAATTGTGAGTTTAGACTGCTTAAGAGTGGAATGTGTCTCTTAAGTCCAGTGCTCGGAACATATTCCTTCTCCTGAACATTTCATTAGGTAAGCTTTGAAGGAGTCAGGAGGACCACTACTAAATTGATTTGTTTTGATGTATCCTCAACACCTCAATGTCGTCGATCGCTAGTATCACTACATTCTGGTCAGAAAGAGTGCACAGCTCCGAATTTTCACTAAATTCATGGGGCAAAATGTTGCATCATGACACAATAGTACTCGAGTATTAAGTGCGACAAATTTACACATTTTAAAAACATGATGTGTCGCGTTGCTATTGCGCATTTGCATTTTTGTAGGATATTTTCATTTTAGAGAACTTTCATCCGTCTGAAATCCCGTTTTGTACAGAACAAGGCATGGTTGCATTTTTCGCAAAGTTGTGATATCCCATCGAAAGTGCAGCGGCCGCCGGCTCAAATGAAGTACGCTACCACGCTCTGCCTACCTCTGATACAAGGAGTAGAATTGATGGGCGTAAAGTGTGGCAACCAGGCGCAGTTACGGAATACTTCAATATTCCATGAGTCTGCACATTTCCCGCTGTTTTATAGTGTCATCATTCTGAGTTGTTGGTTTCTCCACAGTCGCACTTCTGAGAGAGTTTCGTGGAAAACTTGGCAGTTCTTCACCACACTGCAAACTATCAGAGGGTTTCACAAAAGAATTGGTGGTTCAAAGAATGGTTCTAGTGACTGATGCTGTTTGTCGGGCCAGTGGTCAGATCGTTGGTTCCAATGATACAAACACTGCTATAAACCATCTTGGCCTGCAATTTCAAACGCAAAGCTCAACTGTGCACATACGGATTTGCGAGCTCCTGTAACACTTCACTGTAAATATTTTCAAGTTTACCATCTATCAAACATGCCACACTGAAAAATACAAAAGAACAGCAGCAGTAACCTGTCGGACATAGGGATGGTGAGAACATGCTGCTCTGCGGTTTTATCTCGAGTGCTATTACAAGAGGAATGCTTTTGGCAAGATGCGCGAATAGACAAATAGTTCGAAATTTTCGTGCATGGCTCAAACACAATATGTTCAAAATGGAGAAAACTCTTGAAAAGAAAACTAAGAATTGCAGTATGGCGGATAGAACCGAGCTATTACATAGCGCTAGAGATTTTGGGAGATACTGTTTTGTTTTGCCTTCACCTTTTTATTATTGACATGGGTTCGTCTAGAAAAAAAACTTCCGACGTCCGGGTATTTTGTGGGAGATGCAACACGTACTCATTATTCGAAGTGAATTACTGACTCATTTTCGGTCTGTCTCAACCAGCTCGATTAAAGGGCGGCGCACCGTGTCCCAATTTTTCCTTTGACATTTTCGTGTTTGCTGGAGCCCACAGTTACAGGTCCTTTTTTGAACATTTGTTGTCGCTTTCTCTGGTAACAGGGATTATAAGGTTTCATGGTCCCGCTGAATGCATTCTGATATATCCTAGTATCTTATACCACTTTGCTCCAGTGTATTGCCGTCCAATAATAGGATTGAAATACGCAGTGTAAAATGTGCGAGAATGGTAACGTTCAACGGTAACGACACTAAATCCACGATGTTCACCGGAAACAAAGTTCCAGTCCCGAACGTAATGGTTCTTGCGTTATTTCCAACATGCGGCCACAGTCGCAGTATGCTTCCATCCACAGACGATTGTCCTTTCGACTTAGGTCATGCATGAAACTTTACGCCCACTCGACCGACTTATGATCAAACTTTGCCTTTCCACAAGTGCATCTAATTGTATTGAATTGGACTGTAACTTTCTGACAGCATCGCTGGAACTGTCCGGGTAGCAGTTATACTACAACATGATGAAGAACTCAGTAGTCAAGAGCGTTTTAGCTTATGGAGTTGTCTGGTATGAAGGAGAACAGGGAAGTTGACCAAGACTTGGATCATATCGCTTGACGACTATTGTCTGAACTCAAAACAGTCGACGTTCTTCGGAAAATACTTTTTCTTCTGAAAAGCAAAGAAGCTGGTTCGAAATGATTGAGAATGACTGCTTGACATGGTTAACGCTATGGCATCGGGGTGGCCATCGACCTTCTTCTAGTTCTTAGTTGAGAACAGCTCTCACATCATCCATTGTCGAACTCGTGCAACATTGCACCGCACCGCTGCATGCCTCTTGCACTGTCTTGGAAAAATCCGAGACTATAAACCTAGGTGGCCACATCGTGGGCTTGCCGCTCAAGAGGCAACTGCCTAAAGTTGGTGTGTTCTTGCGCGTTTTTGCAGCATCACATGCTTTAATATCTGCCCGCTGTTAGAAATGATGATGCTGATTCTTGAAGTGCTCATTAGACGGAGAGGCAGTACAACTCTGTGGAAAGAACTGCAATATATGACTTCTTCCCGCAATGCTATATCAAAACGCAAAACATGCTTTCCAGAAAAGAAATCTTAACTGGAAAATTCTCCAGTTTCCATCATTTTCCGCAGGCTTTGCTCTAACAGAATTTCTTCATGACTGGAAGCTCACCTGCGTGACAAGCAGATTCTCAGGGTCACTACATGAGCATATTTTCCCCTGATCGAAGGAGAATGGTGAACAGTAATCAAAGTTTCAACCTGTGAAGGTAGTACAAGCGAGTGATATGTTGCAAAATGAAATAATACTAGTTAATTTTCGAGTGGCCGCGTAAAACGGAGCTGTTGGGCAATAATCGGCTGAAGCCTGGGGATGACCCGTAACTGTGAAAGTTGTGGTCTAAAAAATTAGGTGATAAAGCTGATATCACGTGAGTATGATAGGCGAATAGGCGACAGGACGTGCAGCGACCAAAGAGAGCTGATGGGCGGCGTTAGAGTGTGATTACTATGATATCAATGCGGTGTGTCTAGGGATAGAACGGGGTCATTGATGGTGGGTAACAGGAATGGATAACAGCTGATAAGGTCTATTAGAAGGTGCTAGAAGAGGAGCGCGAAGTCTATAATGTGCGTCAAAGGAATGACAGCGAGTTGGCTTCACGTAGTGATGTAGAGGATCGGATAGAAATATCGGTGCTAGCTGATGGGAAGAGATAACGAGCATTTCCCCCTCCTTACGACCGAGGTGCGATCACTAATATAGTGCTGTTCAAATATCAAAGCACAGAGGCTTAGCATAAGAGTTTCACGTTTTGAATTATGTGTCACACATATTTTAATTCAGATAGCGAAGGATCAAAATTGGCCCAACCGCTAGACTCACAACTCCTGGCAAAAAGTAGGTGCGGTGTTTGCTGCTGATTTAAGTAAAGTTAATAAATGGAAGAATATGTGAAAACTGCTTCACTGCAAGCTGCGAAGATGCTACCATGACTCCAGCTTTTTACGTGCTGTTACCATAGAAACGTACACGACCGCTAAACTGTCCGCACTTCCAACGAATGACGGTTCTTTTTGCTATTGTAATGAGCAGTGATCTTTAGAAGTGTTCATCAATTAAGAAGAACAGAGAGAGATAGCTAAAGTCTCAAAAATGAAGATATGCCAAGTGTTCGGTGTCGATATCGGGGATACAAATGCACTGTCAGTTATCAGCTACACAGGGAAAAAATGCGCCTACCAGCCATACAGCTGGAACTGTAACGTAGTATAGGAGCGAGAGATGCTACACATTTGAAATAGGTTCACTGGCTCACAGAAACACACTTGATCACAGTGATAGGGTTACTACACAAAAATACGGGCTCCAAGTAGGTTCAAAAAATTCTGAGAAATTGAGCAAGTACTATGAATGAGAATAGCCACGTTTTCGATCTCGATACATCGTAAGATCTGCACAACATCCATGACAGCCCGAAAAAAAGAACGCAACATAGATACCATCGAACTGTCTGGTACCGCCCCTGCAGTTTTTTCTACATCGTCTGCCTCAACAAATTTGCCAACATTCCTTATAGCTACTCATTGATTCATCCAGTAATCTTGAGTCACTTTCACACTTTCAGTCTTGGAGCATTGCTCTAATCCATTTTATTACATTGGCCATTTCATTACAAGTGGCCATTCCCAAAAAATTCTATGATCAACTTACTGAGACGCTTTGAGTTTTCAGTTTTGAGTTCCAACCGCTCTGAGTTTGAATGTCTTACCTCTCACTTAGTATTGCAACATAACAGGCATTGCATTGCCATGGCCTGTAATATTACAGGTGTAAGTCAATCCAGAGTTTTGAACCCGAAATCCTGTTTCCGTTCTCGAGAGATTTTCGAACGTACGACTGGATAGTATGAATATGTCAGACACCACACAGTTGTCTATCAAGTCATATCGCTGTTTTATAAGAGGCAGCTTCCTTACACCAGGGTTTCCAACATGAGGTAAAAACAAACGACCGTTTCAGCTAGGTGAAAATCAATAGTCACTTCTCTCAAGTAAGAATTGGAGACAGGGCTTTCCAAAGGGCTGTCCTTTCGGAACGACCCGCCCATAACACCTATACGCAGGATTGAGACGTTTGCCGCGTACAGTGCCCATTCTTGGCCCCTTAAAGAAGATGAGGTTATCTCCTTCTTCGCTTCTGTTTCTACTAAGGTTTCTGGTAGTCTAGTCCCTCGTACAAGTGGAAGAAATTCCGTTGGATCAAGCCCCATGAAACGCGACTTATTTTTCATCAGCAATTGTATTTCTGAGCCTAACTTCGAACAATTTGCAATTGAGCAGTGTCCCTTCAACATAAGCAATCGAGTTATACTTTTCCGCCGTTGGTTTTACGTAAAATGTCTTACGCTCAGGCCTCCAGCTCTTTTTAGGTGTTCTTGGCAACTCGTCGGCTACTTTGAGGGTTCTTACACATTTCATCAGTAAATGCGGATCTGTATGCAAATGAGATGATCATGCGTACTCTGGCCCCTACTGCAACGCTGAGAAATGTTAAAGAACTGATTGTTATCGCAAGTTTATTGTGTGAGTTTGAATCTACAACTCCTCCCGTTTAATGTGCTTCAGAGCCATTTTGGCTACCATTATGTATAACAGCGTCCTTTAAGGACCATTATCCTCCAATTATTTCGGCAGTTTCTAGATTTGCTACCGCGATAAAGTGCTGCAAACCGAAAAACTCACATCGCATTCTTTGAAAGCTAATCACTACACTCTCCATCAATTATGCCAGATCTGCTAGACAGATAATTCGAATATTTCAGATGGGTACATTATATTGAAGATTAGCTTTTGTACTGAAATGTTGGATATCGATGAAGATCCTTCTCTTAATCGAATACAGTTCCGGAATGCTACAGTACTATTCAGATATCTCTTGCTGCCTAATACTTCAAAATGCAACGGAGTGTACGTAAGTCAAGCTATCAAGCTAGCTATCAAGCTCAGAATGGTGTACAAATATCATAGGACAAACTCACCTCATCCATTGCCTTGAGAGCGGGCCATGATGCTTTTCGTACTATATAGTCATCGCTTTTTGCGAAACTAATCACTGCCTATTGGAAACGGGTCATCCACGTCGATAATGAAGAAGCTGTTGAGCGACATCTGAAAACCAGTCAGAGCTTTTCGCAAAGGCTCACCCCCACATAGGAGAAAACTTTTTTGTTGAATATACATGAAGGCTTATTAAGACCTCCACTTGGGCATGGAACTCTTGCCACCCCTAGGGAAACTTAAGCCTCTGTTTCACACAAGCCGGGGCTAGGAAAAGGTGCCTACTCGCCCGTTATAGACGAATGAATGATATGAAGTTGATATGCTGCATATGGACGAATTTTCGTACCAGTTACGACCATCGACAAGACTTCTTTCGCTTAAAAGAGCGCAACTTTAGAAGTCCTGCTCACGCGTCAGCAGCCCGGAGCACGGTACCGCCCCTTGCGGTACCTTGTGTTGAGAGGGAATCTGTCTCCTCCCTGGTCATGCAAGAACGATTGCCTCCCGTTACAATTGAAGTCCTTATTCAGGAACTGAACCTAAGCATCAACACTCTGGAAAAAGGGGACCAAGACACCGAAGCACTGTGAACAGAAAACTAACCTAGCCTGAATCAACTGTTTGAGTAGAGATATAGCTCATAGCTCGTCCTCCTTATAGCTACCACGCATGGAGCTAGGGGAAAATTGCACTGTATGTGTGTTCGTCTCTCATCTGTACTGAACCACGGCAGCAGCGTCTGGGTAGGCATGTTGGACTTTACTCTTGACACTCACATACATGGAATGTATGATGGCAGAGGTGAGATGTGGCAAATTACGCGGTATCGACGCGCGCGACCCTACGATCAGTCCCCGCATTGGCTTCCACTCAGGCCTTCTACAGTCCAGAGGCACAGAACTGGCAGCGGCTCCTTTTGGAAAGAGGAAACCACTGCTTTCAAAGTCAATCGCCATTCGGAAGTCATTCCAAGGAACATTCTCAAAGGACACTCTGAATGATCTTCTTAAAAGGATGTGCTGTAAAAAGAGAATGACAGCAAAAGCTTTATTCCTTTATGGACAGAGTAAAGCTGCGGCCATACAGTTGTACTTGTTGTAGCTGCACTGAACTGCTGCTCGAATTGAATGCGTATTCGGACGCTGATGGATGTTCGCCGATGTGCGATTCACGGTGTTGTACATAGGCGTTCCAACTACCACTTTAAGCCCAATTAACCAGCAGGGAAATTCAGCATGCTTAGCAGCCTGGGTGTCTCATGACACTGAATCCAATCACCAATTAGTAGTTTGTGGGAGCATATACTGAGCTTGATTTTACTATTGCAGGAAGAGCGGAATCACCATATTAGTTCTAACCACTCCAGAACGTGCCATGATTCGACAAGCAATACGTAATTCTTGGGCTTCAGCTATACTGTCAAAGTCAATAAGGGTATTAAATTTTTATGTCATTGAAATAATGTGGATGTGCGGGAAAGTAACGGAAAATCTGTAGAAAAGCCATCTCTTGTTGTGTTGCAAGCCCCCTCTAAAGCCAGAGTTGAATTCAAAGCAGAGATTCAAGTTAATGTAAGGCTTTTGAGACGTAAGATTTGTATGACAGATAAGACCCATAGAATGTTCTTGCCTCCCACTTTCTACAAATTCTACCAAGTTTAAGTTTCAAATCCAACAAAAGTGTGGAACAAATGCAGTACTAGCAAAAGGGTGTATGTTATGTGCAATAAATCAATCACGAATTATTCAACAATGACTGTCCACTAATCACGGCACAGAACTGACTGTACTATTTTCTAGGACGGATTTGTTTCTGTTTTCTTTTTTGTGGGTGCTCCAAAATCGGAAAAGGAGATGTCCATTCTGCTAGCTGAGCAGGAAAACTACCACGATCTGATTGTTACTGATATGAAGGAGCTTTACGAGAATTTAGTATTCAAAGTCAGTGAACTCATTAACAGCACATTTTTGCAGTACATAATACAAAACTGATTAGTTTAGTCGCTCGTATTCAGGTCAACGCGATGATGAATTTCTTTCTGAAATACTGCTCTAATGCAAACTTTCTACTGAAGATTGACGACGACGTCACCATTCATTTGGATCGCATGCTCACATACTGGAACAAATCTAAACATGATAATGATAGGATATATTGCCTTATATGGTCAGGTGCTCCGGCAATCCGCGATCCATCTAGTAAATGGTGCAGTGAAGTTTCGCGTCGTCATTGCAATCAGTCAGTTAGTATAAAATGCTTAGATTTTGAGGTTCATCCCACAAACAATGTGGCCAAAAAAGATGTATCCAAGTTACTGTGATGGGCCAATTTACTTGATGGGAAAACATGCTATGAACGAACTTCTCAGAGCGACTCCATGCTACAGTCCATTTCCTTTAGAGGTACTTTTCGTTATAAGAGTTTCACGTTACCATTTGTGCAAAAGAACTAAGTACTACTGAGTTGCGTCTTGAGAAGTGAGATTTGTGTTTATCTGTGCTGCGTTGCTAGCGGTCCCTACAAACTACTGGCTCTGAATCAGTGAAACATATCAAAACATGCCCATTTAGCCTGAACATTGCGCGCTTTCACGGTCAAACAAGACGCGTCGAGTGTATCCTTGCTCCCTTTCTCAAAATGCTCCCTATTTTGGAAGGCGATAGCTGCTTCCCTTTCGTCGTAGACAAAACAGGCGGACAAAAGACACCACAACAGTCCCAAGAAAATGACGTTGGCCACGTGTAAGAAGATGACTAAACAGAACGATGTAGGATGTTGTAATTGTATACTAATCGATGTCCTAAAAGCAATGACATGTTTTGACCTTTATCACAAAAGGACCTCGGATCCAGGAATATGTGAAGGATTCGCTCTCACTGGCGGAACTTGCCGCAAACCACCAGACAGTTATCATCACCTTCTCAGCTGCATTTTCAACTCGAGCAATGGTGCGGGGCTCCGTTTCGATCCACCCATTGCGCAAATCGTCGTCTTTTGTAGTTAAATTCCATTTCTTGGCTCATGAAGGTCGATAAAAGGGTCGTTTTTGTTGCGAAGGAGTGACGACAAGGCGAATACCAACGTTCCCTTAATCCTTATTCAATACGTGCCAGGTGTCAAATTCTTCTCAACACTCTTGCGGAGCTCCAAAACGGCTGACTTGTTTGAACCTATATATCCATCAGTACTTCCATGTAACGCCTTCAATAGGAGGACTTCCGCGATGTTCGCCATCATCGAGCTCAGATTATCCACGAAAACCTTTGGTACCAACGCAAAACGGTGCGCTCACTTACACTTCCCTATTCTCACACCTCACTGATATTAAGGGCTGTTTTGGCTGCACCTCTGCCGAGCTTGATCCATAGAATTAAAACAGTAGAGTTTATTGCCCGGACTTCTTCATGACCGAGCGGTAATAGCCCTGATAATGGGGAACAGTGCTAAATTCACTCGCATGGAGAGTTAGCGCACGCATCCTACTCCCTTCGAATATATACCATTACGACTATCAATGAGTACTTGTATCCAGAACGGTCGTCAAAATCGTAGGGGTGCAACACTGCACTGACTCCCAAACAACCCGTGAATTTCGCGGAATAATCGAATTTGGCCTTTTTGAAAATATTACTCTGCTTTCAATTCTGAATTTGGTATATCTCTGCTATTCCGCACTTGAATTTACATGGGGCTACCATTATTTTGTTTTTATGTTTCTACTTTGACATGCAATTGCATGAGAAAACTAATCAAAAGTCGGAAGTGCGAATTTTCGGGAACTGCAAAGTTTGAATGACAGCTACGCAAAGCAGTACCTATGCGCTAAGTTGAGCTTTCAAAAGATAATTTCGTTCCACATTCAGCTGAAGGTTTGCTTCTAGGACGTGTTCTACACCGGCATCGTAGCCACCGCTGTAGGCATCACGAGGGTGGACTGGCGATACAAAATTCAGAATGTTGACGAGGTGTGTGCAGATTTTTTGTAAAAAAAGGCCTGCCATTGATGAATTGTGAACGTTTGCTAGTAGTCGGAAGCATTACCTACTTACTTTTTGCCTGCCCCACGTTAACACATTGGCGACAAGGCGCCTTTTCGCGTGTCTGCCGCGTGGGACGAAGCAATTTTTCCCTATTTTTGAGGAATGCGCATGAATGCTAGGGCGTTTACACACCAAAACACTTGCAGAAGGACTAGTATCAATGCAGAAGCTAGTAAAACTTTGCTGTTTTTTTTACTTTCAAGGTAAACCCTTAATTTTTGTGGAATACTCCCGCCCCATACACGCGGAGCGTGGGAAAGAGGTCGCAAAAAAGGAATTTTTTGGCGCCAGAGGCAGTAAATTGGATTCGATCCAGATCTGCTATTGTAGAAAGTTACCTTATCACGTTAGCTATCTACATGTGGAGCTTGAGTTCTATTTATCCAAAAATTACCTTTTTTTCCTAAGGAAATCACTTTCCTTTGTATCCTCCGTAAAATACTCCCAATGACACAACTGCTAGTTTTACAGCTACTGTATATTCTACAATGCCTTCCTGTACAATATGTAGCTGTTGAAAATTTGAAACGTTTTTAAATTGGTTTTTTACCCATGCCGCATCAGTGGGACGCAATGTCCCACGCGGCAAAAAAGGTGCGTCCCAGCAGTGGGACGCAATGTCGCCAACGTGTTAAAGGATGATCGCCATACATGTCCATGTTTTGTATGCTTTCGCATAAGACAATTTCTTTGATAGGATCAGTTGTATGCTTTCGCATAAGACAATTTCTTTGATAGGATCAGCCTCCTAACATGTGTTACCTTTGCCAAGAGGGCTCATTTTTATGCTAACAACGTTTTGAACATTATCGAAACGCACTGCAATGAAAAGTGCTTGTCTGCACTCGAGGGATTAAGAAAACACACTCCTTTTTTCGAAGTCTCTGCAAAGGTGTTTGGTCCATCGATCTGTCAATGTTTAGCGGACGCAATTGAGTTCCTTCTTCTCGATCTTTGTCTAGAGCGAAGTCCAGAATCACTACCATCATTTCCGCATTTGGGAAGCGCCGAATGTTGCACTTTTGATGAAGCGTCGAATGATGCTGACAATGTCCTCGTCGTTAATGCACAGAGTCTAAGATAATGACAACGTTACGTCAGAAAGAGCTTGAGACCGAAAACACGGAGCAAGCAATGCTTCGAGCGTAAGCTCAACTTGAAACGCTTCCCCAGTACTTATTAGAGATGACAGTCTTAGAGAATAAAGAGGAGACAACACAAAGATATATAAGGATAGGGATATATAGGCAATACAATTACACGTTACTTGGACGTGTGCAATGATTCCCATCATTTTTGACCACTTTGAATTCAAATATGACTCAAGAATTCTACAAGTATTTATTTTCAGATGACATGGGAACGAAGAATCTATTGCGATGGCCCACATAATCCTGTTACCTTCGCAATATCATCTTTCAAAACGGCCGCTAGTTTGATGACAGCGTATCATTTACTGGATTCGTTTACATGTTATAATGGTTCTACAAGTGCAATTGATGTCGAAATTCCACCCTCACAGAATTGAAAAAAATGCAATGTCTTTGTACACTAGCAGCGGATTAGGAGAAATAAGAGAATAAAAATACAGAAAGTTGGAAAGTTGGGGCAAACTTGAAGATCACGAACAGCAACATAATGCTCAGATATTCACATATTACGACAAGTGAGTAGTGATCTCTTTCCGTGTGTAGCGAGCTGCTCAAGATCATGACAGAAAAGACACTCTAAACACGAGTAGTTATTTGCAGCATTTCAGAATGTAAACAAAGAATGTGACACTGTTCCCGTCCTGCACGCTTATTTTAAAACAAATTTTCGCAACGCTTAGATTGCGAAAGATGAGAGAAAGAAGAAAGATGAGGGGCAGAAGACAGCGTCCATACGTAGGTACAGTTACCCTCCACCCCGTTCTCGTGAGCTTTATTATTAAATTATCCAAAAGTTCTTCCGAACCCTTTTTGAGTTAAGTTTATTCCAGTGAGAAGCAATTTAGATTAACAATATAAACGCTACCTTCATGTTTTGTTTGATAACTGCTGTTTAACGCCGCAGTGCGCGATACGAAAGTTATCACAAGAATGCTGAGTTGTGGGCAAAAGTCGGACCACGGGCGGGATCGAACGGCTAACCGGCTCATCACGTTGAACGTGTGAGTGCTCGAAGGCAATGGCACAAATAGCCATTGAGCTGAGAGGTCAAAAGTGGCCCCGGTAGCGTAAGTGGTAACGCAACTGCCCGGTAAGCAGAAGATGCGGGTTCGAGTCCCGCCCGTGGTCCGACTTTTGCCCACAACTCAGCATTCTTGTGATAGCTACCTTCATCGTCAACATGTTGCCAACCACCAGGCAAAAAGTGGTTGCTCGCCTCCAGAGCTTTTTGGTTCCGTGCCGAGAAAGGCAGCTGGGGCCATTTTTGAGGTACTTTCAAAAATCGTATTTTTTACCAGAAGATGGCCGCTGTGGGATTAGTTTAGATGGCGATCGGAAAGAGCTAAGTCAGGGCTACACGAAGACTGTGGTGGAATTCCCAGCTAAGCTTCGGATCTCGAGCAGTGTCATTTTCTAAACATGCGACCCTGAGCTGTATTGGAGTAGGCAAACATTGCTCGGTCGTGAGACCAAATAGATTTTCATCGCCCTCCCCCCCCCCCTTTGCAGTTAATTACAGTAGGGTTTGCCGATCACCACATCTGTGAGGAAGAATTTCCCTTCAAGGAAGAGATGAGGAAACCCCACCACATGCACAGTCTCACCTGGATTCTCTTACTGGACTGGTAGGATTGCGCGACCGGTTCTGCCCTTTCTGGGGATCTAGCCATTGGCGCTTCCGAAAATGATTCACTAGAGACACCTCCTCCATATCCAGTTGCAACGCTGTTCATTCCAGTCCGTATGGCGGAAGCGGGAGAAAAGTTGTAGACAGTACCCACAAGAGCTCCCCTTGGAGTATCGGTCAACTCATGAGAAAAATTTTGACCGAACTTCGATACTTTTTTAAGGAAACGAGGCTCACTGTCACTTTGTGCTTTTCAAGAGTCAAGTGTAAGGACTAGATAGCGAGTTGATTTGCACGAATTGGTTTCTATCAGGGAACGCAGTAGGTCCAAATCCAAGGCAGGTGACCTCCTTCGACGAAGTTTTTCTCTCACAATGTGTACTGTGGAAGGTACCATCAGGACCTGACTCAGAGAAATGCCGCTTGTGGCTTGGTGGAGATTCATGTAGCGAAGTGTGTCGAAAATGATGAATTTCAATTACCGTTTTTCATATGAGAACAGCGACTGCGAGGGACGGTGAAGAAGCTGTGGGATGCTCAACACTTCCCATAGACCACATAACTGGATCTCGAAATGGCTACGGAAAGATCTGATACGAGATTCCAAAAATGGTCACGAACTTTTGAGACAACCCATAAAAGGCACATTATTACAGCTAAAAATGTCCACGTCGCCCCTGAAAACGACCGTCCTTAGAGGCAAGCGCCTAATTTGTCTTAAAGGGGACTTAAGGGAGCTAGATTATAACATCCTGGCTCTCTAGAAGGATTATCATGTCCGCTCCAAACCGTTCTAACACGATTCCTATAGGGGACGCCATGCGTTGTATAAAATTTCCGCTAAACGCGACCCCTCCCCCAATAGCGGGTCTAGATTCTTTCTCAAACGAAAAAAAGACAAAAATGACAGCAAAAGGAATGCCATCGAATCGTACTTGAATCTGGACGTTTGCGCGCATTCAGAAATCGCTCGCGAACATGCTAAGGCTTTCCGCAGTTGCATGGGAGCGCGCTATTTCGATATATTGCGAAATGGGCCAGAAATTCCAGCGATCCTATTCTGGAATAACCTTGAGTTTCCTGAGAGTAGAGCTTGTAGAGTAGGCCTGTTGTGAAGATTGTTGATGATTACCTAAGCTTGGGCCATTCTAAACAGCTCCTTTTTAAGGAATTTTCCCTACCCTAACTGCCATCGTTGTTTAATTTCAGCGTTGTCTTTGAATCACCGTAAAATCCTTCTTATGTGACCATTTGCGGAACCAGAGACAGTGTCGGAAACCAAGTCTCCTCAGTTCTCTACTATGCTTACTATCCAGAAAAAAAACTCCCTGGCATTTCTGCTGTAGACAGTTTCAGGACTTCTCCTTGCTAACAGATGGTCCTACGGTTCCCAGCGTATAGAGCGTTTCGTTTGTTAATTAATTCGTGCGTCGTTGCGGGCAGTTACCGCACTTCTTGCCACCTCCTGTTCCCTACTCCTAACAACAAGCCCGCAGCTTGCCTCTGCCTTCAGGTGTCCCTTCAATATTCTTCACCAAAATCACCGCTTCCGAAACTAAAGTCATACATCGCAAACCAAGTTCACCACTTCTCGAACTGAAATCACCGCTCTTTGAACAAAATTCAACTTAACGCTTTTATCATTCAACAACTGTACAACATCTGATCACCGCTGCTCTTTCCACTTCTGAATGAACCTGGGCTTACAAGCCACTCTCCTCCTTCCCCGTCAAATACGCCCTCCCCTGTTGTGATTCCACAACGATCACGTGAGCTGGATTCAGCGCCTGGGCACGTTTTGTGGGAAGGGCAGCACATCTACCAGTTTGAATGTGTCACGGTATGAGCGCCAATATGCCCCATCAAGAATGGCAGGTATAAATCATTAGATTATTTTGCGAACCTTCCTTGAGTGTGAGGCCTGCTCTCATCTGCACCGCTCACCACAGTTCTAAAGAAGCCAAAGCTCCTTCTCAAAGCTTTGGAAGAGATCGCATTGAGGTGTCCTTGTGTCATGGTGAACGGCTTCTCAAGGCCCGTCATCAAGTCCAAGCTCATAGAGGAAGCAGAACAGTGCCGACAGTACAGGTAGTACAGGTCTCACATTTCGTTATTTTGCCACCCTTAGTTGTTTATATATTCGCTCAAGCTATTGCTGACCGCCTTGCATAGTTATTTAGGAAAGTCATGGGGTCTGTTGTTTGAACAATTTGTTCCTGAAAATCAATTCATCGTACGGAACTTACTGCCTAATCGAGATCGAGGAAATTGGGTATTTGGATTCATGGTTCCGCCATTTGTCCTTTCCATTACAGTAAGACATCGGCACGTACGTGGCCTTGTGACGTCTTCTAAATCGTCACGAGTTTGACACTTACAAGTAGCAACTCTCTGCTCATAATTATGATATTACCGGTTTGTAAACGTTATATAATACAGTGACGGACAAGCCGTAAAATGAAATAAAAAAGGTGAGAAGACATAAAGGCGCTAGCTGAAACATTGCAGTGTACTCCCAGCTACACTATGATCTTAATCTAAAAAAGCGAAAGCACGTTCCCATGCCAGAATTGGATATTTTTCTTGAAAGCGTTTGCTTCTGTGAACGATATCGGGAACACTCAGGCGAACATAAGGACCCAAACAGTTTGCAGGTGACAAAAATAATAATGTTGACTACTGGCATGCATTATTAGCTGGTAGCCCAATCGGAATGGTTCCTACAGCGCGAGCGTCTGACATCCCATCTGAGCTGTCCGTGAATGGGTTAATTGGTACTTGGAACGGTAACCCACACTCACCTGCGATGTTCATGTTTGTAAGAATGCTTTGGATGTTTCTCTATCCAGAAGTCATCTTGGACTTCATCCTGAAGAAGAGTAAATTCACTCGTTTGAAGAGAGGCTATGCACTCACTCTCTGACCCTTACCAGGTGAATGGGACAAAATAAGTTAAGGAAAACCTCCCATTCCTAGGTGTATTAAGGTGACTGGGTTATTACAAGTAACTCTGACGGTTTAACCTTAGATGCAGCTACTTGTCTGAAGTGGATGTGAGTGGCATTGTGTATCCTTAGAAGACCAAAACCATAGTCCGTAGATCGATTGGCACTCCATGGTCCAGGGTTGGTGATGAAGGTATCCGTATTCTCACGACATCCCTAAACACGGGTATGATACGATATGAGAGAGATTTTTACACACGTTCTAGTCAGACCCTCAGAAACATCAGTTAACCGCATTTGATAAAAAAAACATGAAAAAATGGCCCACTCTTTAGGGAGTAGGACAGTTTGAGGGCTAACAGTGCCTTGTTCATTTTCTGTATTTTATTCCATCATGTCTCGGAAGAAGATACGAGAAATTCTTATGTAATGCATACTAGGATACTCTCAACTTACAGCTGATCCCGAAACGATGTGCACTGGGGCAAGAGGATTTATATAAGGAGCCGCAGTACCATTGTAAACCTGAAACCTCATTGTTATCACTTGAAAGGGATCAAAAATAGCAAAAATGTGCAGACATCAACTCCATGACAATGACTTTAGACGAAGATAACTGAAAACTCGACAAGTTCGAGCTATTCGTGAGCTCGTTAGTTAATACCTTCGAGCAAAAATTGCTTACTGTCAAAAATTTGCAAAGTTTCTGCAGTAGTCCCACGAGAGACCCTGGGGGATGTCAGGGAGGCTGGGTTTGGCGTGGCCCCAGCCCGTTTTCAACCACTTGTTGTTGCTTGTTCACTTCGCTATACCTTTGACCTCCCTCACTGTTCGTTTCTTTTCCAGTGATTGCATGTTATTAGCT
>MU913172.1:0-14294 GCA_036418165.1 Cooperia oncophora
TAAGGACAAGTTCCCTCAGCCTAGTGTTGACCAGGCGCTCGTACAGCTTCATGGTATGGGGAGTCAACTTGATGCCGCGGTAGTTGGAGCACTCCGTCGCGTCCCCTTTCTTTTGAAGATGGGGACGATTGTGCTGCTCCTCCACGCATCGGCATCCTTCCTTCAGCTGTTACGTTGTTTAGGAAGTGCGTGAGCCAACTCACCCCATGCTCTCCAGGGCCTTCCATGCCTCTATCGGTACCCCGTCTGGACCCACTGCTTTCCCAGCTTTCATTCTCCCTAGCTCCCGGCGAACTTCACCGACTTTCTGACCATGACCGACTTTCTCTCAATCTTGGCATGGTTTTGACATCAAATTAGTATTGCACTTGAGCCGACCAAGATTGTTAACGTTTATTAGGCCAACGTTTCGGCTTCCTCGCCTTCGTCAGAGCCTGAAAGAGTCCGAAACAGTTGTGATTTGCTCTCCCAAACGCCTTAACAAAAACTGAAGACCCTTTTGAGAAACTGGTAAACAACCTAACGGTATCGATCGGTTAAGATGACTCGGCTTACCTTTGATCTCCGCCGCGGAGACACGAGACCGACCACCTAAGTCCCTCTGTATCCCTGGACCTGATGTAGATCAAAAGCCACAAAGGTCGGAGAGGGGCGCGAGTTCACAGGTAATGACCACACACTCATCTTTTCTTCTGAGAAAAACGCTAAAAACTTGGAACGTGAATTGGAAGTGGGAATGCGGTCTCACTGACATCGTCATTTTACACATCACATCGCTGTCCTTGCCTAGTGAAGTACTACCCGTGAAGTACTACCCACCTTAGACAGGGCAATCTTTGGTGAATGGCAAAGGATAGACTGGTACGTAAACACACGAAGGGTAGCCGTGTAATCGCACACCATTGCGATTACCGCCTACGCAGCCCGTAGAACGAACATTTGGATGTACGAAAAACCCACGAAGGTAGCCGGTAATCGCCACCATTGGCGATTACCGTAATTCCCACGCCTGTTTTTATTCGCCATGGCGCAGAACTTGAAGAGCAAAACTGAGGTACTTCATGTTAAGCGGTCATCGCGGTCAAGAAATCATTTCATACTTCTTCTGCTTTTGTACTACTGTCGGCAAGGCTTTCCACATCACTTATCGTGGAACCCGCAAAGTTTTTTCTGTTCTCACTCAATAGCTACGCATTAATCAAAGGCATATGTTTTTGCAGATTTCTCGGCCAAGGTGTTTAAACTTGCGCACCGTGTGGCACCTAATTGTTTTTATGGTACATAAAGTGAAGGCAACGGATGAAGTGTATGTGTCCTCGTGGACCACTTGTTTTTAGGTCTTGAGCATCTGTATCTTGGCGTTGCGGTTGGTCTTGAATAGCTTCACACGAATAAACTAAAGAAGGCAATCGAATTTCAAAGCACTATCTGGCACTATTCAATTATTACTACCCCAGATTTCCGGAAACAGGCCGGATTTTGATCGACTTTTTTCTACGGGGGTGGATTTGGCTGAAAGTTGGGTTCTAGGGGTAATTCGACCTCCTGAACACGAATATCACATCCGCTCCTCCCGAAACCGCCTGGCGCCCGCGCCACAGGCGCCGGCGCCAAAGTACCCTAGATCACGAAATCCGCTGAAAACTTGTACCTAGGGGTAGTTTGACCTCCTAATCACGAATATCACATTCCCTCGGCTTGAAACCGCTCGGCGTCCGCGCTACGGGCGCGAAACAGCTCGGCGTCCGCGCTACGGGCGCCGGCGCCAAAATGCCCCAAATCACTGGCGCCTATGGCGCGGGCGCCAGGCAATTTCAGGCCAAGTGGATGTGATATTCGTGTTCAGGAGGTCGAATTACCCCTAGAACCCAAATTTCAGCCAAATTCGCCCCCGTAGAAAAAAGTCGATCAAGATCCGGCCTGTTTTCGCAAAACTGGGGTAGTAATAGTTGAATAGTGCCCACTATCTATATATTGTATCAGCGGCGTCACGGAACAAGCTCGCGGCGGCATCTTCATGTGCAGCTCTCGATGTCTTCCACGGTCTTCAGTTTGAATTTTGTTGTTTCTAAACGCAACGAAGCGGGCTCTACATCATGTCAAAGCGTCCTTTTCACATAGTGATCCCATTCCTTAGTTAAGAAAAGGATCACTAACACAGCACCCATAAAGGATACTGCTTTTTCTCGTCATGTTTTAACTCCCCGAGCATACCGCTCAGCATCTAGGTTGTAAAGGCATAAAGTGATTCCACTCAAAGTTTGGAGGAATACCTGTCAACTTTTGTGACGCAATGAATACCAGGATGTGAAGTAGCGAATGTGCTGATCCCCCCACCCTACAAAGCCTAAGGCCATGAAGCAATGCGGAATCCGAGGAAATGATGGAAGGCGTAATATACACATCAATTTGAAGAAATGCAGAAATGCGGAAAATGCAGAAATGCAGAAATGACGAAAAGCATTACAATTTCCAATTTTTCAGCAATTCGCCATTTCTGCATTTTCCGCATTTCTTCATTTCCGTCGCAAGCTATGAACGCGGCCTAAATGATGTAGCATAACATAACGCAACCGAAAGCAGAAATAGCATAACATAACAGAAAAACAGACAGCATAACAGAAAAAAAGAAAAGAAATGGAGCTATACCAGCCGATCAGCTGGAAAATGGTGAGGAATCGATTGGAAGGGATTCTGGGCAGGACCAGCCGTGCAAGGTGGTTGCAAGGTGGTTGGATTGGAGCGCGAGTTTTCAGGAAAACAGGGTGTCTTTGAAGGGCCATAACTTCCTCAAAAGCGGACCTGTGGGAAAGAGGAGACCGCAGTCGTGTAGAGGAAGGTTTGAGCTTCCTAAAAGTACTGAAATGTTTATGAAGGTCGCCAAATTCATAGAGAAATTCAGCGTTGGGGATTTTTTGGGGAGTTTTTGGATAGTTTGCAGTGCAAATTGTACAGGTTTGAACCAAGATATTTCCCTTGAACCTCAATAGTTTGGAAATCTGAAACCAGTGTCGAATTCTAGAAGATTTTCTCTTTCCAAAAACTACTTGAAACTGTTTCTGAAGTTTCCGGGATTCATGAGATAATTGCGTTGGGGATTTTTTGAGGAACACTCCGAACTGTTCGAAAAACTGTGTACGGTTTCAAGCCAGCGTGTTCGAATAATCAGAAATACATGTAGAACGTATCCTGTGGTGGAGCAGGAGCAGGATGTGGTTTGTTTAGCGCCAATCATGCTAACTTTGGATGCGCCGCGCATTGAGGTCCGAGAGGTGATGGGATGGTGCAATTTGCAAGCCAATTCTGTCCACGCAGAGCGAATGTGTCTATTAAGGATTTCAGAAAGGTCCATGGCGAACCTGTGCACTTGTTTACAGTGTTTTCGTTGCGTATGATGGAGCGTGCCCCTGTCGACGCCGCCAGATCGTGCTCCGCCAATTGTGATTCTAAATGGAGATAACTGCTGGAAAACGTCTGATACGAACGATATGGTAGTCCTGTCGTTTGTCGAAAAAAAAAACAGGCTGGCTCAGCGCCAAGCGCGATCGCGGACATTACGTGATGATTTTGTTCTTGTACGCCCCATCATCCGCAGCGAAGCGGAGTATGAGTTGTAGTGTTAGTAACTTACGAGATGTTGTCGACTTATAATATACCATTTTCACTTTAAATCGGACACTTTTCAAACCAAATCGGACACTTTTCAAATCAAATCGGACACTTTTCAAACCAAATCGGACACTTTTCAAACCAAATCGGACACTTTTCAAATCAAATCGGACACTTCAAATCAAATCGGACACTTTTCAAACCCCAAATCGGACACACCCCTTACAATTAGGTGGTTGATAACTAGACCACACTAGGTACTGTTGCAAGCCCCGCCCCATTATCCCCGCCCACTTCTCAGCGCGGACAGGGTTTTCCGAGATGCTTCATGAAATCTGCTCCTTCGACTTTTTCCGTTTTCTTTGCAAAACACGGGGGGGCTGGGCCGATGCCAACTTCAACTAAAAAAAGATTGATACAGACCAGACTCCGCCTACTTAACAATGAAGTTACGTAAGTTCTGAATTTTTATAACTTTTTTCGACGTAGTTTCATGTTCCATATCCATCTTCACAAAACGAAATGAACATGGCAGCAGGCAGCACCAGGGTGCCGCGCCCCCCCTCGACCCTCCCGCCGCACCTATGTTTATCGGCGGAATTTCGGTTTTCTTCAGCGAATTTGCGTCTTTTTTAGGCTTTAGCTGATTGCTTCCGCCGCCAAAATGGAACGTCCGCCACTCTTGGAGGACCCCGCCCGACTTTTCGACAGTGATGTAAAATCGGCGGCTAGTGTCCGTACGACCGGAGTTACGGCCTCTCGCCAGAATCACAGAATAAGAAAAGGGAAAACCAAAAAAGAGGGAAACCTTGGTTCTGAGCGCGTGAGAGGCCGTTCCGCCAGTACGTACTCTAGCCCGCCAATTTTCATCATTTTCAAAAAGTGGGCGGAGCTTCCATTGGTGGGCGGAGCCAATCGCTAAAGCCTAAAAAAGCGAAAATCCGGAAGAAAAACCAAAATTCCGCGATAAACACAAGTGGGCGGGGTCAGAGGGGCGGGGCCTTGGTGTGCTGTTTCAAATGGTTTTCCGTTTTGTGGGAGACTGGGATATGAAAAGAACTACGACGAAAATAAGTTATAAAAGTATTAGGTTGGCTAATAAGTATGGCCGTTTTTTTCAATTGAAAAATTTGTTTGAAAATGAAACCGTTTTGCAAGCAAGTTATATATCATCTGATAGGAAACTTCTCGTAGTATAAGAATATCAAAAAAGCTTTGGTTGAGGATATAGTTTTTGTGAATTTTTTAGTCGTTGAAGTTGGAAGTGAAGTCGGCGAAAATTAGCATCTTCGACAACTGCCTCTATTTAGAAATTTCATGCTAATAGTTGAATTAATTGAATTTGAATTTGATATTCTAATACTACGAGAAAGTTTGCTATTAAAGTGATGTTAACTTTTCCATCTGAAAAATTTTTTTGCGCGAAGTAAAACCGTTTTGCAGGCAAGTTGATATCGTTATAACTAGCGAAACTTCCCGTAGTTACTAGGAATATCAATTTCAACTTTGATTTAATTCAACTATTAGCCCTGAAATTTCAGGGAACAGACGGATGAGCTGCCCAATATTGGCAAGGTGAAGGTTGCCAACTTTGAAATTCTTGAAATTAGTTCCAAAGCGTCCTATTGAGATTCCCTTGCTGAGACTTCTACCTCAACCTTTTCCGAATGTATGGAGCAGCTTAGGCGATTTTAGCACTTCGACTATAGTAAATAGAGGCAGTTGTCGAAGATTTAATTTCGGGCCGGACTTCAACCCTTCCAACTTCAACGGTACTAAAACATTCACAAAATTACATCGCTCAACCAAGCTTTTTTTGATATTCTTATACTACGAGAAGTTTCCTATCAGATGATATATAACTTGCTTGCAAAACGTTTCACTTTTCAAACAAATTTTTCAATTGAAAAAACGGCTTATTAGCCAACCTAATAGTACTTACGTAACTCCATTGTTAAGTAGGCGGAGTCAGATCTGTTAGGTATCAATTTTTATGTCTGAAAGTGTGTGTGCGCAAAGGGCAAGGAAAAAAAGCGAGGGAGAGATGTTTCGGTGAAGCATCTCGGAAAACCCTGTCCGCGCTGAGAAGTGGGCGGGATAATGGGGCGGGGCTTGCAACAGTACCTAGTGTGGTCTAGTTATCAACCACCTAATTGTAAGGGGTGTGTCCGATTTGATTTGAAAAGTGGTCGGCGATTTGAAAGTGTCCGATTTGAGTTTGAAAGTTGTTCGCGTTTGGTTTGAAAGTGTCGATTTTGAAATGTATAAAGAGTGTGCCGATTCGGTTTGAAAAGTGTCCGATTTGTTGAAAAGTGTCCCGGCTTGGGTTTGAAAGGGTCTGATTAAGTGTAAAATGGTATATTTCCAGTTATTTCGGATTAGTTTGATGAGTGAAAGTTTTGTACTATTTTTTTTACATATCCGAGTTCTCTACAAAGCAAGTTTCGCTGTACAGGACTCAGCACACTGACACTTGGCGCTGTCGTTATCTGCTAACGCACGTCACTACGACCCCCGGCCCCCCGTCTCCTGGCGGCCAAATACGCCCCCTACCCCCTGTTGAGGATTCCCCAACCAAAGATGTGCCCTGCTTTGGGGCAGCGTCCACCAGGGTTTCGAGCGAGCGAGCGCCAGCGCCAGCGGCTGGGGAAGTTTAGATGTCAATTTAGCGAACGCTCGCTTCTACTATCGTCCACCACCGTCCAGGAGTGGAGAGTATGGGGAGTAGGGGGAGGGGGTAGTTGACAGCTGGATTAGACGTCGTGAAATTGCGGCGTGTGCAGCCGCACAGTACAACTGCTAAAGCATACAATTATGCAATCTTTATGTACGGGGTAGTGGTATTGTACGGTACCTCTCACCACATCTCACGACGCCGAATCCAGCTGTTTGCTACTCTCCTACTTCTCCATACTCTCCACTCCTGGACGCTGGTGGGCGCTGGAGTTCGCTCGAAACGGTGGATGCTAGAGATTGCTGGTGGACGCTCATAAAGTAAGAACGCAGCCTTAGATTGTTCTGAACTTAACGGATATGATGTTCGTATTCAGGAAGTCAAATTGTCTCTGAGTTTTCGGGGTATTTTGCCACCGGCGCCTGTGGCGCCAAGCACTTCGGGCTAGACGGATGTGACTTTCGTGTTCAAGTGGTCAAAGTACCCCTGGAGACCAATTTTCAGACGAATCGAAGATGTGACCTCAACTCCGAAAACTGGGCAGTAAAGGGCAAATAGTGCCAAGAACTGCACAGTGATAAGAAGGATTGAATACGCATCGAACTATCTCCGCTATTCTGCAAATCTGCAAACTACTTATTCAGTCGTTTTCGTTAACTCTGCAATTCCTCATTTCTTCATTTCGTCAATTCCTTAGTGATAAGTGACGGAGAGGGCCGTCGCCGACACTAGTGTAATCACAAAATAAGAATAAAATGTTCCCTTGAAGTGATTATTACAAAGAACTCCTGGTACATATGACACGTAATGACCAATATAAAGTACCGCGATAGCGCTCCATGGGCGAATAAAACAGTCGTGGGATTACGGTAATCGCCAGTGATGTGCGATTACACGGCTACCCTTCGTGTATTTACGTAACATCCATAATTCACATTAATTTTTTTCTGTTTTATGTTAGCTTTGTCTCCTTTTGCCTACATGCTTTTACAGGACTAGCGAATAGTTCTCCAATTTTTTTGCAATATTTATGTGAAAGATGTGTCGGTAATTCCTGTTGCTGCAGAAAATGTCGGATTCGGATAGCGCAAGTGATGACAATGAGAACAAGAATGGTAACGCTTCTCCGGAGAAGTTAGTTATTTGAAGATGCTCGTTATTATTTGCTTGTATCTAGGCTGTACCATAATTCTTGCCCCATTTTCGACATCTCGTTGATTTTTCTCTTTTCCGATAAACATCTAATTATCAGTATAACCACCGCTGGGATCGCTATGTGACCATTTCCTCAGCGACTGGATGGCTTTCTTGGAAAAAGAGGGAAGCTAGCGGTTGAAAACGTGGAAATGGTCACTTTTTGCTGGTTTTCTAATATTTAGTGCAGATTAGATGCTTGTCCGGTAGCCCTTTGGTAGTCCTTCCTCGTCCGTGCAGGCAGTTTCCAGGAGTGTCCCACCTAGATATTAGTATTGGGAGCCGGCTTGTATTCGAGTTTCTTCCACAGCATGCGCTTCCTTTTCTAGAAAACCAGAGCATAATCGTCTGAGTGGTGGCTTCGGGCTTTGTTTAGGCTAGTGACCCTTAGCAGCGCAGCAGATCTGTTGCGTGTTGATCTCAGTGGACGTAGCTCCCAACTGCAGCGGTGATGCACTGGAGAAAGCCCTACCTGTGAAGTCAAAGAGTAGGCTTTTTGTGGATAGCAAGGGTAATGGTGGTGTTGATGGTCGGGCCTTGCATGCGGAGTCCTTCGAAACTACAATCTGCAATGGTCTAACCCAGATGAGGAGCGACGAATACTGCGGTCTAACTGAATGTCTGCTCCCAAACTCATCCGGTAAGCATGAATACAGACGCAGTTGTGCTTTTACCCAGGTTTACAGGATACACAAAGTGGGGTCGACCTCCTGAGCTCATACCGCTTTTCAGGAGCCAATTGAGCGATGGACTCACAGTCGGGTTAGTTACAGTGTCTGGCCCCGATGCTACGCCAACCTCTTTGACCGTCCCTCTTGCGCTGGCTCCCGAGCAATATTCTTTAGCCATAGTTCATGGTAAGGAGCGTTGATCCACAATACGAGTTCTGCTTCCAAAACTCTTATTAGGAGCCCTACTTTGCTTCCCTACATATCAGCAGGGTACAGCATCGTTGTGCGAAACCCATAGGGGGGTTATACTTGGCCCCTGGGGAGGGGGGGCTCGTAATTTTAAGGTTCAGTCAGCACCGGACAAGGCTATGACGTTTCAGTTGAGGAAGGAGTAGAGCTATGAAAGCCGTGATGTTAAAAAAATGTGAAAAATTTTCATGAGTGTATTCTCGACAGATTGAAGCGCGTCCATCAGCCTTCTTTTCGTGCGAAATCCCCAGAAAGGGAATCGCACTTGGCCGCAGGGAACGTGGGGAAGGTCGCAAACGGAGGGTCGGCGAGCATGAAACGGCACAAAAGTGTCATTGCTAAAGTTTGATGGAACGGATGGAAAGCTGCAGAAGACCCGGATGTTAGGAAAGACTACAAATAATAAAAATTTGATCAGCAATATGTATCAATTGTTAGCATGAACTGGTAGATGACTGAAATAATACGTCTCAAACAGATTCGTGCGCACTGTCCTCAACCCCTAAACAACAACAACTGCTTGCATGGACAAAATCACCTAAAATCAGAAGTTACACCTTTCCACCCTCTGCGTAGAAGCGTAATGCACGGCGCACACTCGGACCAAATCGATCGATGATAACCAAGCTCTTCTTTCAACTCATTCGAGCGGGAATATGTGCTTTGAAGGTATATTGGAGTTCTTGAATGAGTATCCTCATATAGGAACACGGAAGGAGTCCAACTTTTGAGTGGTTAAGAGGGTAGCTTGTTGGTAACTCATCTAAAATATCTCCTGAACTAACGTGTCTTCAGGAAAGCTGTAAAGCTTGTTGGAAAAAGAAAAGATAGGGCGCTTTGAAGTGGTTTTGTTCCTGATGAAATAGCGTTTGCAATAAGTAATCCACGTGTGAAACATAGAAACCCGCTTGCGATTTACCCCTAACCTATCCGAAACCCATCCGAAATATTTCACGAACAGGGGATTGTTCAGTTTGCAACTAGGTAGAATACACAACAGTAGGAACTTTGCCGTTGCATGCTGCTTACCATTCCTCAAAAGCTCCGCACCTAAAAGAGTAATAACCTCTCGAAAAGAAAAGACCCCAGGACGGTAGCTGGGCCAATAAGTGCGCTGCAATGACGTTTTTCCAGTAAAGCGGCCGCAACATTGCGACCGCCGTACGATCGGTATACTGCGCCTTGATAATTCATTTTTTATTTAGTTTAGCAGTTTATTTGTTTATTGTTTTCGTACATAGTTTTCTCGATCAGCGGGATGACTTCTAACAGAAGAGAGTGTCGTGCTCGACTTCCCCGTCACCTCCACTGATTGCACGTCTGGGGCCTGACACACTGGCTTTGGAATTTTTTTCACTAATTTTGCTTAAAAATTATCACCATTGTTTGCTGTTTTATTAACGGTCCTTGTTATAAGTTGCATCTCATACATAGTTGCTGAACGACGCCTTTTATTTCTGAACCCTAAAACAAAATTGTTGGCAAAATGGGCTGTTGTTCAGCCTCATATTGTATGAGGCTGAACAACAGCCTCGTATTGCCTACAGTTTTGCAGCAAAGTCCGCGCTGCAGGATCCCTGATTCCCATTTTAGGATGTCATTTCGTATGAACCAACATATGGCTGTCAGTTAGAACGGGAGGGGGGAGGTCGTAACCGGACCCTCTCCGAGGGGGGTGTACTCACACCGCCATTTCGCACATCCCCATACTGTACCCTGCATATCAGAGTTGTTTTGTGATAGCCCGACATGGACCAGGAAAATTTTTTTCAAACAAAGAAGTCGGAGAAGATTAATCATGGGACAACATAATATCAACATAAAAACCAATTTAAGAAGTGTATCATTTTCCATCTGTCAGGAATTCTTCGAGTGGTGATTCCGATTCCACTCCCTCACATCGATCTCATCCCGACGAGACCTCACAAAATGCTCTCAGCGAAAAAGGTTGGTTAGTAGTGAGGACGCGTTTGTCCCTTGCAAAACTAGAGAACTGAAAAATTGGTGGATTTCGGAAATGGAAGAGGCCGCAGAGGAATGTACAGGCATCGGCCTGCAGAATTAAGGAATTAGGGGATAGGCGATTTCTGAGTTCTACTGATTGATACCGTCTACTCTTTTGTGCATTCTCAGATCCGACTTCTGCGTCTCACCGATTTTTTTATTCTCTATTCGCAAGGTGTGAACGCGACCCACGTTTTGATGATCTTCGAAGTGATCACAGAAAGATATCGAAGGCAGATGTGAAGGCCAACGCTATCATTTGTATTTTAGGCTCTGACAAAAGTGACTCTGAGCGGTCTTCCGCATCTCCTCGGAAGGACAAGAACAATGTGGTCAGTGGCTCTGAAAAGAGTGATTCTGAACGGTCTCTGCATCCCCTAGAAAGGACACGAAGAATGTGAATAGCGGCTCTGAAAAGAGTGATTCTGAACGGTCTTCTGCATCTCCTCGGAAGGACAAGAAGAAGTTGGCCAGCGGCTCCGAAAAGAGTGAATCTGAACGATCTTCTGCATCTCCTCGGAAAGACAAAAAGAATTTGGCTAGCGGCTCTGAAAAGAGTGACTCTGAGCGGTCTTCCGCATCCCCTCCGAAGAACAAAAAGAAATTGGTTAGCGGCTCAGAAAAGAGTGATTCTGAACGGTCATCTGCATCACCTCGGAAAGTGAAGAAGAGTTTAATTAGCGACAGTTCAGAGGATGAGGTACGTGATTTTCTGTTCTTGGACAGTTAAACGTTCTGTGGTTTAAGATTCACTTTGTTGTAATATATAGCTTGGCCACGTTACTGGTAGAGTAGAGACCTCCAGTTTGCGCTCGGAGCGGGTGGCTATGCATTGAACTATGTGCGTGTTGGATTGAAAAACCGCTGAAATTTGAAAGTTTGCAACTTGAGCTTTCAAAATGGATAGTTGGTGAGGACTTACCACATCCTTTTGATCAACTCTTACCTTTTTTCCTGGGAAGTACGTGGATGAGCACATAACCAACTAATATGAACGAAGTGGCTGTTTATTTAGCAGGGAGATAATTAAGATATGACTACCATACGACAGTTTCTACCACACTAATGTAGTAGGTATTAAGATCCTGAATTTTTTATCATAGTGTATGCTTGACCTCTTATTTGAAAGCCACAACGATGATTTTTGAAGTGCAGTGGTGGGAAAAGCGGTGTTCATGAAGCACGATTTTTTAGGCGGGAAGTGGCAAGAAGTCGCCAACGTCTGCAGCTCGTATTTTTGGAGATGATTTGTCTTCAGACTCAGATGATGAGAGAGGAGATGCAGTCAAAAAGAAAAGGGCAGCTACAGATTCTGATGGAAATAAGTCAGATGCGAGTAGGAAAAGTTGGTATTCACGGACTCATTTGTGATCATGTTCTTCAAAGTTGTGTTGTTTCACCGCTGTTATTGATGCTTGGTAAAAAAAAATTAAGGTGACGAGAGCATTCATGGTATTCGAATGTATCCCGAACAAGAAGAACAACCCGAGAAGCAACTACCACCAACTATTGTTGACGTTAGTTACTTTGGCCATTATTATACCGAACTATCGCCACATAATGGATGTAGATTGCTCCATCATTGAGAGTTAAAACTAAATGTTACCAGATTTTTATACATTAAGTCCGAAACCATTGGATATGGTAATTGATTCGCGAGTAAATTGCAAGCTTTGGGATAATGTTAATGAGACGCAAGTGCGCGACGGTGGGAAGAGAGATAGGTGTTTTGTAAATTGCGGCCAGACAACTCTGTCCTGTTTATTCCTGCAAAGCTATATCGCATGGTAGGGGTCCAACTTACACATCATTTTCTGTGAGTTTTGGAATAGTATCGCAGCAAAGATTCGATTTATGAAATCGCTGGTGTGTCCTTCAACTGGCGTTTATTTACAAGACAACTAGTTACGTCACTGTTACGATGGGCAGTTTCCTCGGCTGTTCCCTTATTTTGGACGAGATTTTGTGGTGCAATAACTTGAAGTGCTTGTAGCTGCTGATGAGGATTTTTGCCGAGCTTCAGCATTTTCGAGCCAAAGCATTTACTAAGGAAAAAGTGAGCGCTATTTTCCCCATCATTTTCGTGAATTTCTGTCAGCGCAGCTACCAAGCATACAAACATTGTGATACGTTGGGAAAAGAAACGAAGTTTTTTTTTGTAAGCTGCAACGTAGCGCGGAGCCGATGAACCCAGAAATATGCGATTAAGGCCTGACACTGATGAGTAATTGTGAGGTGGGTCACTAACTTAGCTTGCATCATGTATCCAAGAGACGCTTAAAGGTAGTGTGATCTCGAATTAGTACACTTGATGAACGCTCTGTCCTACCGCATTGCTGATTCCACCCAGTAATTTTCTGTGCATTGCGTAGAAGTTCAAGTGTTTCAGTACGACAGCTTCCATAGGTTAATGTGCTTTTCCTGGCACTGCGGCCCCTCGAAAAACAAATCTGCCGTCATTGTGCGAGCTTTCCATATCCGGTGATAGTCCTAAGCGAGCTTTAATGTCTGATTAACACTTCGTTGCGTGTCTAGCTGACCCTGGATCTCCAAGGTGACCGGAGAAGACTGCTTCACCGTAACAACTTGTACGATGATTCAGCCGCTCCGTGACCACTCGAAATGAGACTGTATAATGGATAAGAATGCACGGAAATTTCCTCTGAGATTATTGTCTTCTCTAAGATTCTCCCTGTCAGGGGAAGTGCGCCACGAAATGTTTCTTATTCGTAGTTGTAAATGTGTTGGGTGCTCTGCTAGCCTGGGATTTTGTAATGTATGGAGTATAAAAATGGGGCTGGTGCCTGGCATTTCTAGGGTTACTGAAAAGAACGGGTCTCACAAAGTGCTCGGTAAGTGTGCAAAGGTTTCGAAGACCCCTGCTCCTCCCCGAGTTAGGCGGATAAAGACATAAATCAATAATTGTTATGATTAGGAAGGAATGGCTCCTCTGACATAGGAGAGCACAACTTCACCTTTTTCAGATAACTGTGAGCAAAGTGAATTGTGATTTCGGTGATGGGATCCAGTTCATGAAGGTCTCGTAGGTCTTCTCTATTTTTTTTAGTAATTTTAGTGAAGTGTGAAAGTTTATTGTTTAGATTCCGAACTTCTTCTCTGTTGCGCAAAAACCCTTTGATCCGGAGACTTACGAAGAAGATGAAGATGACGATCACATAGACGATGAGGGACGTAACCGTCTAAAGTTGAAAGTAAGTACAGTTGTGGGTTTGAGTATTTCAATCCTGATTGTATTTGTACAGGATAGTTGAGCGCAGCTATTATGAAATCCTTAAAAATTCGAAGTGATGAAAAAAAGTTACTGATGAAAAACCGTGTCTAGAAGTTTATTTCGTTCGCGAAGTTGCTGTTGTGCTGTTGTACATCTGCTGCCCTAAAAAGCATTTCTTGGCAAGTACAGCTATGCGCCTTCCCTCGATTATGTGATGAAGGAACCATTCTTCGCTGGAGGTTCAGCATTGTGGCGAACGACGCCTTGTGCGCGGCATCAGTTTGGCAGATCACATCGCTGACAATTTGCGTGATATCTCATGTATTTCTTCGCATCCTCGACGTTCTGTCCTACACCTTGTCATGGTGGTGTGTCTTCAGAGCTAAACGATAATCAAACACCGTCAAGGAATCGGTAGCGATTTTTACGCTTCACTTGGTCAGTTTTTGCCGAATCAATGAGGAAAGTGCCGCTCCTAGGTAGCTGTCCTTCTGAATGGCGTGCTTTGCGGTTAGGTCGTACGCGGAATGCCTCCACGCCTTTGGTCGCCAGAGCCGCAGAGAAAATACCGCTTTTTCACTCTGATCACTGGCTAGTTGTCTTGCTAACTGCGCTTGTGCTCATGAGTTTTCTTGCTATTTCTTGACTTTTGGCTTTTCTT
>MU913174.1:0-31031 GCA_036418165.1 Cooperia oncophora
CCAGTCGGTGGTCTGCTCTCACGTCGTGCTTATGTTAGAGAGACTTGGAGGTAAGAAATGATTCAAGGTTGGAAAGTTCTATTGTATGTAAGCGAATCATTTTTTGCGAAAATTTGCATTCTTACAGATCATTGCCGACTGAAATTTCAAATAAGAACAGCGGCAGTGGGAAATCTTCCCTGGAAGAGCTGTCGTTGAGAACAGGTTCTGGAGAAACCGCTGCAACATTTGTATGGTTCGCAAAACAGTTTAAACACTGACATTTGGCGAAAGTGGATCAATAGGCCAGATGGGGCTTAGCCACTTTCGCTGAGATGGCCATTTAGGATGTTGATTAGTCACGGGCCAGGATAGATGAGGGGCAGATCAAGAGCGATTTTTTCAAACTATTTCAGACACAATGCGCAGCATTCTGCCACTGCAAAGCATCCACTTTCCTCAAACGAGGCGTAGCTAGGCCTGGCCTCTGTGGAGTAGCCGTGATACGCGGAACTGGCAATCATGCAATGAGCTCTAAAAAGCGAATTTCATATTTTTTCCGTAAACTCATCGGGCTAGCTAACACGTGACAGTTTCTGCAGTGAGTAGCCTGACCCCTTTATGACGTACATGTAACTTAAACGGCGGGAGTGCTCCTCTGCCGTTCTCTGTTCTTTTCTTCCAGCCCATCTCTTCCATCTCAATCTGTCTACCTTGCCTATATTTCCGCGTATTAAAACAAAGTTCTCCTACATCTGTGCGACTGTGTGGCACGTTTCTGCAGTTTCCTTTTTCGTTTTTTTAAGCTTCATTAGGAGAAAACGGGACAAGCAGTCAGCGTCTTGACAAAGGAAGCGTCATCGCTCTCAAAACTATGTTAGATATTTGCTTTCGGATGTCCGCTTTTCATAGGCTGTCCTGCTACGACTGATGGGCCATATTAAACCTAGTCATCATCACCATCACCAGGTTTTTATTTGTATCTGCTCCAGTGTGTTGTGATCCTCAAAAGGGGGGGTACCGATATTTGGTCTAAGAAAATTTTTGATTATTTTCGTTGCTCCATGGAGGCTGTAAAAGTGGGGGAGGAAGGTTTATTCGGGTCGTTGTTGGCTAACGATCAGATAGCGGTCTGTATTTGGCTTCTGGCTTTCTGAGAGAAGCTGATTGACTCTCTCAGTGGTTCTTTCCCGCTTCCATATGTTACTAAATATCCTTCGCGCAGGCCGACGCTCACAGGCGCGGTCATGATCAAGCAAAACTTAACTGCCAGAGCGGGCAGGGGGGCGGGTCGAGGGCCGTACGGACTGCAACCCGAACCACCCTCCGCCATACCAGTGGGGTTGCCGATCTGCCCCCTCAAGTCCCATTTGAGGAGGCGATGGCAACGATAATCCCCTTAGCCGGTAGTAATTTAATCCGCCCTGCGAGGACCGGAACTTCACCGACCGTTAGTGCGCCAGGCGTCTGCATATATGCCTTTTCAAGGCCGAGGGTGCGCTTATAGTCCCTTTATCAAGCCATGAACGTATTACCAATCCAAAACGCCTCGCCACGCCCGGCCGCCACAATATGACAGACCGTTCTTGTACGCCTTCTAAGTCGATCCTTGCTGAAAGCAAATTCATTGAACGAGGTTGTATGTGATGCCTGCCGCGAATATGCCGTACACATAATGCAGCCGTACCTGCGGTGCGGTATTGCAAGATGCTGCCAGAAAACTCGTCCAACAACTTGATTTCTAACACATCAATGAACGGAGGCCTCCTTCTTCGCAAGATTTGACCGTTTCACTCTATTCTTTCGCGATTCCCCCACTATAATGGCGCCGCCTTCTAGCACTCTGTTGGCCAAGCCACCAAACCTCATCGCTCGCTAACCTCCTTCACAGTATTTACATCCACCTGAAGGAGTTTCTCTCTCCGACAAAAGACTTCGCTTAGTGAATCACTCTCTACCTTTGGCGCTTCAAAGTTCAGCTAACGTGACCAATTCATATTGAAGATGAGAGAAATTCGAGTGGACGGTGAGCATTGCATATGCATACATGGGAGATGTCGATGTTGACGCAGATGCCAGGAAAAGGAGAGCTTTTTTCGAACACCTACGCCAATGTTCCAGCCACGATATCACATGAGTGCTGTAAGCAAGCGGGATAGCTCTATGGACAATAACCTGTGACCACCGATATAGAAAACACAATTCTAGTACTGTTTGACCATTTACCCAGTATAAGTCCACAACAGCACGGGTTCACGTTCCTGCCGCTGAGGGAAACTTTCAGCTGATAAGTACTAACCCCCTCCACCAAGTATCCGTCCTCTACCGACCCCCGCCCATCCTGGCGCATCCTTCGCGTTCTGTCTTACTCTCTGCCAACTGTCCTGAAGCATCCTTGCATCTTCCGGAAAGTTCCCGAGAACTTTTTCCAGGTTTTTCCCCAAAATTTGGCCGTCGGAGCAGGCCAGAGAAAAATGGAAGGCCAGCCCCTACTCCGGCGACCCGAATACGCCCCTCGCCACCATATTCCGCGCAACGTAGGATCGTGCGCCAACCTGGTCACAGAGCCGCATTCAATCCCTGCCCTGTCTACTGTCGCTCAGGTGGCTTGAGCAGCACAAGAAGAACCCCAGAGGGAATTGAAAAGTAAGCCTCTTCCGAAACTTCCATACCTTCAGTTAATTCGAGAAAAGGACGGAGCGAATGAAATACGTGATCGCGCGAAAGAAGGAAGCTGTGATGGAGAGGCTCACAAGGAGAAGGCTCGAGAATTAGTTGCTATTATCTTCCGCTGCTCAGCCGGTACGAACTGCGGCGTCTTGAAAAAACTCACATTCACGCAGTTCACGGGCAGCACGGATGTTAGAATGCAATTCCGGGCTTCGACATACCTTTACCGACCACTCCATGCAATATCGACACCAATAGCTGCAGCTTAGTAAGCTGCGAATTGACCGGCATTCTCATCAAAGGGACTGAATTAATGGCCGAAGACATTATCCTTTATTCCTAAGATTTTGGTCTTCTAAAAAGCTGTTGGCCCTTAAACCCTGTTGCGGTCCTGCCATTTTTTGTTTTGCTAATCTGGCTGGTTAACAATTCTTGACAGATTGATAAAATATGTTTGTTGTAACCAGACACTCATATACCAGTAAGCCCTCGGAGAAGCATGTCGAGAAAATCACTCGGAAGGATTTCGAAAATATATCATTTGGCCTTCCCCTAGCGTCTGAGAGACGACTCCTGCTAGCCTGTCGCACGTGTGCCGGAAACAATCTGCACTTTGTATTTAAGCGTCCGCTATAGGATTGGATGTCAAATGGAGTCACGGCAATTGCCAAAAAACATTTCCGTTATCATCTCTTCTGGCCCCCCCCAGTCCATACCTCATTTCATACATTTCAGGCGTTGAATCACCTCGATTCATGCCTGCTGAGACGATTGGGTAAGAGGTGAACTTGGAGAGGGCGCGGTAGAAAAAAATTGTCAGACACATAGAGGGCCTGAGCGCGCGTATCGCTACACTGGAACCAACCAAACAGGACGGGGGCGACTATCAAGTGTTTTCAGTTTAATTCGTACACAGTTTCATTAGTTTGACGGCGTTAGTGCTCACAAGGTACTAGGAAGACATGGGACATTCTCAAGTTTGAGCACAAGATGTCCTTCAGCGCGTATGATTAGAACAAAATGCTCCAGTTAGAAGGCCAAAAAACGAACAACAGCGCAGAGAGGGGGGGCGGGGGGGCGATTGCCACGGCACTTCCCGTCTTAAGCGGCTAAAAAGGGTCATCGGACTCGATCCAAACTCATAACTGCACTCTCGAGCGCACAACGTCATACAGACGGCGAGAGCGCACAGAAAACAGGATTTCTCCAAAATGTAGGTGACTCTTGTGTGATAAGCTGCTCTTGGTTATGGCCCCTTTTAGGTGCAGTAATCTGCGCGCGCGATATTTCCTTCACGCCCCTCCACAGACCGTTATCCTGCCATATAATTATTCGATCAGCGTAGAAGAGGAGGGGGAGGGAGGGGTGGCCAGGTTTTACGTGGAGGTGGATTCGACCAAAACCCAAGCCATGATGTGTCATATGAACTCACACGGACTGTAGAGAAACACAATTGACAGTTCAGCAATGACCCTTGAAAGCTTGAAGGCCCCTTTTCGATAAAAGCATAGGTGTCAGCACATATCTTCGACTAAATTTACCTGCATTCGTTAAGCATGATGCACTTTGCACGGAGACGCAGCGTTAACGATTATCGGCCACCATCGGGCGAGAGATTGAAATATTGACAATGAGCACATTGCCCACAAACATCTCATAGGCAGCTATCCAAACAAAGCAGCGCATCAATGTCTGAATGGGAGTATTTGTCACAGGTCGATGACAAAAAAGAGACGAGTCCTTGCAAGGTGAACCAACTTCTTTATATCAAAGCCGTCATTTTGAATATCTTGGCCACCTTGATGCATTCTATAGGGTGTCAATGCTGGAACTAGTACGCCCGGTGCTAAAGAGAAAAGAGTCAGGGTTGTGAAACATTAAACTAAGGTATAAAAGAACACCCATTAAAACACGCCAAATGAATTATGTCCAAATCAACAAAGGGTATTGATCCGCCCGCAATGTCATCTGCCATCGATCATTCGGCCTTTGTTGGACAACGGACACGGCCCTTCCCTCCATTTCTCATCGTAGTGCTTATTGAAGCTATGTGGTCTATACAATGACTTCGCGCACGCCAACTGGCTACAAGTCAGGTTTCTTGTTCTCCCAAGGAAAACCTCGGTGGCAACCGTTCTCCCCCGAGGACGAAGGCTTAGTTGACCTGTGCGGGAACCGATCCCTTGATGTGGCCCCGCAAACCCGCCACGCGTGATGACACTAAGCACTAAAGCCAAAGAGAATTGAAAAAACAGGACGGGTAATTGAAGCCGCGCGTCAAATTTTGCTTACGCATACAGTGTAGACGGCGCCGGAGTAAATAGAGGGCTCGGTCGGAACTCGATGCTATAGACTTGATCGTGATCGGCCTACCGCCCAGCGCAATCAAGTGTGGTGGTATGCGCAACGACGGATTGGCCATAACTAGAGGCGTTTTTTCTCACAAAACCCTACATGAAAGTGAGAATTGTTCAACGAGCGTCGGAGCTGTTCGACATGATAAGTCTGCTGCTCTAGAAGAATGATCGGATTACCTTTGACTAGTGAAGATTTTATAGATTTTCTATTGCTACTTGAAGAGTGTCGGGTCGACACAAATGTGAGTTCTTGACAACAACTTTTTGCCAATCTACTCTCAGCAAGACACAGTGCTTCTCAGGACAGCTTGACACTGGTTCATGAAATTCAGATATGGTAATTCGGCCCCTGTGGACTCTATTGCATGGGGCGCCTTTTGGGGATAAACTGCTGGCAGAACCCATCCACCATTTTCAGGCCTCTCCCATCAAGTGAAGGTAATGCCAAATGGCAATGTGGAGGCCTTCTACGATGCCTATCATTTCCTCATCTTTTGGCATAAATCTCTGTGGATAAGGTGATCCAGTACACTAAGTTGAACCCAATGGGGTCAATAGGCTCGATGCTTCTCTGTGGGGTCAAAATTGAAATTTCTGAACCGCTTGAACCGTGGTATGCATTCCTGTAAGACAAAGCTCGGCCTATGCTACCACTCATTTTATTGGATGTAAAAAAGAGAAACTGACGAAAATGCCCAGTTGACCTAACAAGCTATTTGGAGCACTTAGAAATCTGTGGAAAGAGAATCCAAAAAAGAAGCTAAGAAACCAATAGAATATCGGCACACTGTACCTCACCTGCATTCGCCTTTCCTTTGACTTCTTTTACATGTCTTTTGGGGCATAATTATTTTTATCTGTGTAATAGCTTTCATCGCAGCTAAGGTTTTTTAATTCTTAGTGACTCTTTTTATTCTTCCTTTACTCGGTTCCTCTGTGATCTGCCGATTTAGTCACTTCAGGCAGATTAGACTGACTGCGAAGGCACTGAATTGCTTTTCTTTCATTTTCTGTCGATCGCTCGTTTTTTGTTTACTTGCTTTAATTCTTTTACTTACTTCATTTCTTTTACTTTTTTGATGACCAAAACGGTCGTTGACTTTCTCACGAGGTCGAATAAGGCAAATACAAAGTGGGAGTTAGGCATGTGACATTTTTCTAGAAACGAATTATGATCTGGCCTCCCCTATGCTGCAGAGACAGTTTTTCTTCGCTTTTTTGTACATGTTTTTTGAAGCGCAATTGTTTTCATCTTTGTAGCGATTTTCGTCTCAGGTAATGTTTTTTGGATTGTTGGCGACTCTTTTTATGCTTCTTTGTTTTTACTCAGCTCTTCTGTGATCTGCCCTTGTAGTCACTTCAGGCAGATTTGATTGACTCCGGAGGTATTGAATTGCCTTTTCTGTTTTCTGTCGACCTTTCGCTTTTTGCTTACTTATTTTAATTCTTTTATAACTTTTTGTTGCTTTGCTGCTTACCTGGCAATGATGGGGAAAACAGTCTTAACTGCAATAATATATTTCGACAATGCGAAATAGAGAATGATGTCGTATATGGGAGTGTCGCTCTCGCACGGCCAAGTTTGATTACTTGGAGATCAAGACGGAAGGGCATTGATCCTGAAATCAGTCTTTAAGCCTTTCCTGAGTTCAAGCTCTGATTGTACATAACAAAAGTAATCGTGATTTTCACCACGTACCGCTGTCATGTGCATCAGATTTTTATTTAGATCCAGAATGCGATTCATGTAGTTTTGTCCCAGTTCGAGTAGAGGCGGCGTTCAAGTGTTCCAAGAAGTCCGCAACACGTGCAAGCCCTACGTCAGCAATGTGGAACGATTCATGCTTGTTGCAATGCGTTCAAGAAAAAGGTCAGCACAGCATTGCGAATCGACGTAGCAGTAATTGCTTCATGTTATTGTTCAGATTCGGCGAAACGGTATCTGTGGATGATGCCATATTCTCGTGTGATATTGTCAAGGAGTTTTTTCGTAGACTCCAAAATGCAAGTGTACCAGTGGGCGTACGTTCCATGTTCGCCAAGGCCATCCTGTCGTTTTACAAGTTCCTTCAAGGAAACATAGGCACAGGTATATGTTGGTTGAGCAGAGAACCTTTTTTCCCTATGAAAATACAAGAGTTGTAGCTGCTGGAAGTGATCGGATTAATGGGATCCAGCAAGCAGTAGTACTTGCTGAGCGTGAAGTGAACAGATTGAAAAATGAGAACGAAATGTTGAGCACATTCGGTGGAATTTCTGCTGAAAGAAGATTGCAGGTAACTAGAATGCGAAAACGTCAATGACTACGCTGCTGAAACATTTCCGATTGTAGTGACCTGTTCAGGAGCTGGAGCGATACTGTGCAGTGAGAGCAATCGTGAAATCGAAGCGCATAGATGAAAGAGTAGCATATATGGTGCAAGCATTCAATGAAAACGGATCCATAAACCATTATGATTACAACTATGTGATGGGGTATCGTAGTTTGACGTGGTGACGTCGCAGCATGAAGCATGAAAGAGTATTATTCAGTGCTATCATGGCGTATTTGGTGCACTGCAACGCTGCACGAAACGAGCTTTGTTACAAGACTCGTTATGGCAACATGTGTGGAAGCAGCGAAGGATGCAGCGGACTAGAACCGGTCGAACACCGACATGTCTTGAGATCGGAGCAATGTTGGGTCAGTGTTTTGAAAATGATGTGTGTGATTTGTAAGATCATATTATAAATTCAGGTAGGAAAATACCCCCTACCAAAGCACCACCATAGGGTCCGAGAACCGACCAGCTGGAGCGGTGGCTACTTTGTTGTGGACGAGAAGTGTAAAAAATGGCTTGATTCCTATGTGAAGCTGCGTGAATAGTGGGTTGATAGTTGTTGGTGTCGCTCATAACTGATGTAATCTGGCAGTGATTTAGCATATGCGGCCAAAGCAACATCACGGACGCACAACACCCTTTGAAGCCGTTTTTCCTCCTCTACAACGGAGGCAGCATGACGCCGGGAAGTGCACGACGTCTAGTGACCGATTTCTTCAGCGTTTTAGGATGTGGAAGTGTTGCAATTAGTTGTAATCTGGTATGTTCACCTGGTCATATCGCACTGATATGAAGTATAATTATATTTATTAGTTTATTTATTATATAGTGTAAGTGTGTTCGTTCAGACAAGGCGTAGTGTTGCTCGTATGGAGTACGAGAAGTATATGGAAGAGAAGATGAAAACCTTCGGGCCTATTGCGGATCCGCACATCGCCAGGCTGCAGGGTATTCATAGTTTAGCTTTATCTGGTTTATTATTCGAGGAAGGGAGCAATCTGAAATCAATTCCTTTTTCTTTTTTTAAGTCATAGTCTTGTTTACTGTTTGGTTCCGAACAGCTGTACAATTGTAATGTACAATGCAAAAGAACGGTTAAAAAAACTTTTGACAGCTCACCGGCAAAGGACACAGGAGGAGATTTATGTGGAACGATATCAAAAGTCCTGTGTGTATGGGTATGTGAAGTTGAGGGCGCTTGCTAAAGAAGAGTCCAAGAAGAATGACACGATCAAAGCGCGTGTCGCAGAAGTGAAGCGGACGGTGAAACCGTTGTCATTGTAAGCACATTGATTGCTCATCACTAAAGGCAACGCATATGTATGACGACAAATTACAGCTACTTGACCGGCCCTGAATTGGAGCAAGCACGGAATGTGATCAGAATCGATGATGAGGATACGTCTGAGTTTAGCGAAGAAAGCTTGAATGATGCTGTAGGCGATTATCGGGATTTGGCTGGACTGAGTGAATCAGGTACGACGGGCTACTTGTGTCATATGTTGTTAGGTTAAAAGAATGTTCAACGAGATTTAGATGCTGACCAGCCTTCAACATCCACAGGGTTGCGTGCCAGCAAGCGAAGAAGATTGAGCGAGACAGGCGATGACGCTTCTGGGACGCGAGCAGCGAGAGGACAGGAACAAGAAAGTCGTAGGAAACGCAGAAGTCCACGTCCAGTACGCGGCAGAACACCACCGGCTGAAGAACAAGAACGAGGACAAGGAGGAGAACAGGAAGCAAGAGGAGCAGAAGATCGACCAGAGGAGCGAGAAGAAGAGCCGCAAGTTGAACTAGAAGTAGAAGAAAGAGAGATAGAGCCAGAAGAACAACCTCCAGTTGAACCACAACTAGAAGAAAGAGAGATAGAGCCAGAAGAACAACCGCCAGTTGAACCACAACTAGAAGAAAGAGAGATAGAGCCAGAAGAACAACCGCCAGTTCAACCAGAAGTAGAAGAAAGAGAGAGAGTTCCAGAAGAAAGACCAGAAGAAGAGCCACAACTCACTGAACAGTTCATAAGGGACGTGTTGAAGCGCGGTGCAGAGGCACGAGAAAAGTATGAGAAGCAGTTGAAGATTTTAATGCGTGAGCGTTATGCTTCACCACTGCCAGATCCAGCAGATCCCACGAATGTCGTGAGGTACATGCAAGAGCTGAACGACAAAACCTATACAGGAGGACTGGGATACTATCGTAGTGAGTACGAGCAGCAGTGTTTCGATCAACGACGCCTAGCTCAGCCGATTCAGGTTAATTGATTGTATCCCTGCTACATATGCACATGATATGCACATTCATTTAAGGACTTTCCTTGGCTCGAAGTGCGCGATATTCCTAGCATCAATGGACGAGGAATATTCGCTAAAACTCGCATATTGAAGGACCAAATTGTTTGCGACTACAGGTGAACTGTCTACGATCCTGCAACAATCGCATATGATAAAATGAAACTCTCTTTAAGGGGCTTATTTTTGACTGTGGAAGCGCGAGACAGGATGCTAGAGCATATGACCCATGCAGAGTCGGATTTGGTTGGCGACTATGAAGTTAGCTACCTGGGTAAGCTTAGCAGAGCACAAATGAACTTTAGTACAACATCAAGAAACACATTTTAGGCTATATATACGATCCCAAAGGCAAGGCAGCTCGACAGGCGCAGGATTACTCAATCCTTGCCCATGATCCCATATACAAGGGCGCTGTAGTACTGGGTCGTCTATTCAACCACAGTCAAAAGCATGCCAACCTCAAATATTGGAAACATACTCGCTCGTTCTCGACCGATCAGGGGAAACAGAGCGAGCACATAGTCCTGTTCAAGGCCACACGAAACATAGAAGTAAGCACTGTTCTCCTTTACCCACACTATAACACTTGGTAACTTCACTATTTACGTATCGGTCGTTCAGAAAGGGACACAGCTTCTGTGGAATTACGGCCCCCTTTACGGAAGAACGACTGAAAAGCGTATGGATTGTTTGTGTTCAGAGTGCAGCGAAAATTTGGGTCAGCCAATACCATACCACTATTCATATTGACTGATTTCACAATTCGTCCATTGCAGAGAGATCAGAGAAGTTTGCCGTGGACGTCGATGTGCCACCGAGAATGGGCGCCATGCCACCTGACGACGACTCTTATTCGCAGCAAATGGGCGTTTCACCAGAAGAGGAGTTGTTCGACGTACGGCGCATCGTCACTGCACACAACGTCTTGTGTTCATTGAATGTGAAGACCCGTGTGCCGGGGCTCATCGGTTCGAGTCGCCTTGCGGATGTGGGCGACGCATATCGTCACACTCGATTGATGTTCTTGGGCGAAGAGGTTGGTCTTATCGATTTAGGCGAAAATATTGTGTATTGTTATACTGTGATCATCGTTTAGGACGGCTACCCACTTTCGGAAGATGACGGCAACATTCCACTGAACGCAAATGCGCTACTCCAGTTGCTATGTGTTGCGCATAGAGATGCGTATGGAAAGGGAAACCCTCTGGTATTGCTACTGAAGCACGAAGAAGGAGGAGCGAGAAAGCGTAGGAGATCAGTGGGCGCTGTCCTGGTAGTGGTATTGTTGGGCAACCTAATCGAAGCGGTTGAGAAGAAGCGCTATGGAAATTGTATAGTCTATGACGACGTGACGAAAGACTATGAGGTTGTGGTAAGTATAAAATTGTGTGGGTGTCTTTCTGCACAGAACGCAAACGCCAGATGTCAACGTTTCAGGTCGAGCAAACTGGAGACAAGGAACGAGGGAAGTCACTGCTGCAGACGTTCGGCGAGGCACGGCTCTTCTACTTTCCCACGCTCATTGAAGAAATGTGGACGAAGTTTCGCAGCAACATTAACATTGATGTAAATGACGCCGTAAAGATCATGGACGAATGTGACCCCTATAGAGACGTGCGGAAAGTAGTGCAAGAGAGGTGTGGTGTCAAAAAGTAATGTATACATGTATAGTTTATGTATAGTGTGCAGTAGAGTTATTTCTGTAAAGACGGAGCATACGGGTGAATCACCACATACGGGTAACAATCTCCATTTACGGGTGATGGATGAAGGGGTATGTGTGATGTCTAAGTAAGGGTAAAACCCTCCTTATACGTGTACCTTACGGGTGATCGGGGTGTGATATCCGCCTACGGGTAACAGATCCCTCATACATGGACTTTACGGGTAGTGGATATTCGGGTTGTATACGAGTAGACACGTGTTTTCAGAAATGTTCCTATTTATTGTAAAGTATGAAGCTAAATCAAAATCATGAACTCACCGAAAACTATGAGTATGGTAAGTGTAAAATTGTGTAGTTGTCTTTCTGCCAGAGAAGGCAAAACGCATGTCAACGTTCCAGGTCGAGCAAACTGAGGACAAGGCCCGAGAGAAGTCACTGCTGCAGACGTTCGGCGAGGCACGGCTCTTTTACTTTCCCACGCTCATTGAAGAGATGTGGATGAAGCTTCGTCCAGCAACATTAATATTGATGTAAAGGACGGCCGTAAAGATCATGGACGAATCTGACCCTATAGAGACGTGCGGAAAGTAGTGCAAGAGAGGTGTGGTGTCAAAAAGTAATGTATATATGTTATAGTTTATGTAAAATGTGCAGTAGAGTTAAGTATTGATCTCTGTAAAGACGGAGCATACGGGTGAATCACCACATACGGGTAACAATCTCCATTTACGGGTGATGGATGAAGGGGTATGTGTGATGTCTAAGTAAGGGTAAAACCCTCCTTATACGTGTACCTTACGGGTGATCGGGGTGTGATATCCGCCTACGGGTAACAGATCCCTCATACATGGACTTTACGGGTAGTGGATATTCGGGTTGTATACGAGTAGACACGTGTTTTCAGAAATGTCCCTATTTATTGTAAAGTAATGAAGCTTAATATCAAAATCATGAACTCACCTTACAAGCAAAGTAGTTTACTGAATACCTGAAACGCACAAATAACAACATGAAAATGCGGATTTACGAAAAGGCTGTTTCGCCCTCTCAACCACAGACAGCCAAGTGCACAGATGGGCTCATCAGTGTGGTCTATAGAAAGAGTAGAGCATGTTGGTAACATTTTGACACCCACATAGACAGCAACGCAGCACAACTCACACACACGTTCACACCATACCACCCACACAATGGAATGGAAGAGGAATGGAAGGAATCGCTGTAGAGCTGACGAGAAAGCTGATATGGGCTAGATTCCTTCAAAGTTCTGCCGCAATGCAGCGTCCCGTCAGCAGAAAACAGCAAACAGAAAAAAGGGCCAGGAAGAAAGAAAAAGGGAAAATCGAGCAATACAGCAATGCAAAAACAAGGGTTGTGCGAAATGCATCGGGTGAGGGAACGGTCGTAAACAGGTCGGTGGCAGCAAAACAGCAGAAAAAGGTTATCGCTAATTTGAGAGCGAACACAGCGCTGCAGAGGACCCGGATGTAGGAAGGGTACCCCTGTAACGCCCTATCGAGCAACAGCATTCCTTCCCAAACACCTTCCTCGCCCGTCCGTCCACAAACGGACGACCGTTCCTGACGCTCGTATTCATTCAGTTGCTGAGTAAACTATGAAGCAAAGGTATTGGTATGGAGCGGCCGTGAAGCTGCATGCATATATGGGCACACATATGCAGCCGTATCTTCGGGTAGCGGTGATTGGTAAGATGCCTACGGGAAACTCGTCCGAAATCAATTTTCAAGTCACTGAGAACGGAGGCTTTTCCTTCGCAGGATTTTGACCCTTTCACTCCGTCGTTTCGCCATTTCCCCACTACATAGGGCCCTACCAGCATTTTAGGCCGAGTGGGAAAGCATCGTGCCAAATGCCTTTAAAAGTTGCAGGCAAAACTACTAAGAAGCGTGTGTTCTGGAATTATTCCAAGTTTTTTTCTGCTGCAGTAGCTCTTCAGATGGCTTGATACGTCGATGGGGCGTAGCAAAAGTGCAGAATGCCCCCGTCGCCGAACCACGCCGAAAGGCCCTATTACACTTCAGCCATATCTGCAGGTTTTCAGAAAAAGTAAGTCAGTGATGTAATTCTACGTCGTGTATGTTAGAGAGAATTCGGAGGTAGAGAAGGACTCCAAAATTGAGGAGAAAGTTTTATTGTATGTAAGCAGTCATTTTTTGGGAAATTGATTCACAACATATAGACTGAATTTCAAATAACTATAGCGGCATTCGAGAAATCGTTCCCTGGAAGAGCTGTCGTTGAGGAACAGGTCCTGAGAAAGCGAACACTTTATGGTTAGAACCAGGTTCAAACATGAGATTAGGGAAAGTGATCAATAGCCCAGATGGACTTATCACTTTGCTGAGATCACCGTTTAGGATGTCGATTAGTCACGCAGGATAGATGATGGGCAGAACATCAAGAGATCTTTCAAATTTTTCAGACATAAATGGCAGCATTTTTCACTGAAAGATCCACTTTCCTCAAATGAGGGATAGCTAGCCTTGCAGTGGCCATGATACGCGAAACTGCAATATGCAATGAGCTCTAAAAAAGGGGAATTTCATATTTTTCCGTAAACTCACCGGCTGCTAACACGTACACTTTTGCAGCCGATAGCCTGACCACTTTATGACCTAATGTAACCAAACGGGGAAGTGATTCTTCCTCTCCGTTCTAATCTTTTTCCGGCCATACTCATATTCCATCTCGATCTGTCTACTTTCCTCGTGTACGTATTAGAAAAAAAGTTCTCCTACCTCTGCGACTGTGCTGCAGTTTCTGCCTGTTTTTTCGTTTCTTTTAAATCTTCATTAGGAAGAAAGTGGGACGAGGAGTAGCGTTTGATAGGCAGAAGGTCATCTCTAAAACTATGTTTAGATATTTGCTTCGATATGTCAACTTCCTCGCCAGTCTCTCGCCCAGCCGACGCTCACAGCCCGGTCATTATAAATGCGAACTTTTAGAGGGAGGCGGGGGGGAGGGCCGTACGGACTGAACCGAAATCCGCAACCAGTAGGGTGCCCCGAGCTGCCTTCAAGTCCATAAAGGCAGTTAGCACGCATAAATCCAAGCGGAGGTAGGATTAATCCGCCTGGCGGGACGGAATTTTCACGACATGAGCAGGCGCTGCATAATGCCTTTTCCAAGGGAGGGTGCCCTTATAGGCCCTATCAAGCCATAACATACCGATCCAAACGCTTGCCACGCCGCCCCACAAATGGACGACCGTTCTTGACGCTCTGATCGATTCCTTGCCTAAGCAAATTATGAAGCGAAAGGATTGTATGAAGCGCGTTGCGATGCTGCGCGGATATATTGGTACACATAATGCAGCCGTACCTTCGGTAGCGGTTATTGGCAAGATGCCTGCCAGGAAACTCGTCCAAAATTGATTTCTTAACGCCACTGATAACGCAGGCTCTTTCTTCGCAGGACTTTGACCGTTTCACTCTATTCTTTTGCGCATTACCCGAATATTATAGCGCCCTTCTAGCATTTTGGCCAAGCACAATTCATCGTGCCAACTGCTTCAAGTATCAGACTATCCTGAAGGAGTTTTTCAACAAAGACTTCGCTACTGTGAACCACTCTCTACCTTTGGCTCTCCAAGGTTCAGCTAACGTGACCACTCTATAGAAGATGAGAAATCTGACGGTGAGCTTGGATATGATACAAGGGAGATGTCGATCTGAGCAGCAATTTTCCGAAGCACCTACGAATGTCAGCCAGTATCAAAAGTGGCTTTAGCAACGGTAGCTCTTAGGATAAAACCTGTGACCAGCATGTAGAAAACACAATCTATGTATGGGTTGACCAACGTACCCGTATAAGTCACAGACAGGGCACGGTCCTAGCGCTGGGAAACTTCGTAATGCTACAACCCCCTCCCCCAGTGTCGTCCTCTGCGAGCCCCCCCATCCTCTCGTTCGGTACTGTCTTACCTCTTGCCAAACTTTTTGAAGCATCCTGCATCTTTTCGGAAAGTATCCCGAGAATTTTCCCTTTTTCCCCAAAATCTTTGCCGTCGGGGCAGAAAATGGAAGGCCACCCCCCTCTCTCCGGCGACCGAATACGCCCCTCCCACGAGTATTCCCCAACGTGGGACGTGCGCTGTCGTCACAGAGCCGCATTCAATCCCTGCCTCTCTACTGTTGCAGGTGATTTGACAGCACAAACACAGCGATGTGAAAAGTAAGCCCTCTTCCGAAACCTCCACCTTCACAATTTGAGAAAAGGTGGAAGACCGAATGAAATACGTTTATCGCCACCTTAGACCACCCAATGCAAGTACGACAAATAGTGAGCTAGTAAGCTGGCGATTGACCACATCCCACAATAGGATTCCTTGAGATTTTGTCTTCTGAAAAGGTTGGCCTTTTGAAACTGTGTTAATGAGACTACTTTTGTTTTCTAATCTGGCATGTTAGCAATCTTGACCAGATGATAGAAATTTTGTTGTAACCAGACACATTGTACCAGTAGCGTGGAGGCAAGCGAAAATCACTTCGAAACTTTCGAAGATATATCCCATTTGGGCGTTCCCTAGGTCTTGAGGACGACCCTGTTATCTGTCCACTTCCAGAAACAATTGCTTTTGTATTTAAGCGTCCCTAGGGATTGGTGGGTCAATATGGAGCGACGGCGATTGAAAAAAAATTGTCTTTTCATTTTTTCTGGCCCCAGTCATAACTCAAGGCGTTGAATACGAATCATTCCTCATTGAGACTTGGGTAAGAGTGAACTGAAGAACTCTTATCACTCCCAGACGAACCTGGTGGCAATTGATCGTCCCAGTCGATCCTTGATGTGGCCCCCCCCGCGAACCACACGCGTGATGACATACGATAAATGTAACAGAAAAGAAAAATAGGGACGGAGGATCGATACGCGCTCAAATTTTCGTTACCATATAGTGTAGACGGCTCCCGGAAGGAAGAGGGCTCGGGCGGCACTCGATCTAGGTTCCGTAGATCGGCTACCACCCAGGCCAATCAAGTTGTTGGATACGCGAACTACTGGATTGGCCCATAAGTAATGGCGTTTTTTCTTACAAAAACTCCTATATGAAAAGTGAGAATTGTTCCCAACATGTTGGAGCTGTTCGATGGAAGTTTGTGCTCTAGAAGATGATGGAGTTACCTTCGATTCTGGAGAGTTTAATAGGTTTTTATGCTACTGAAGTGGAGTGTCGGGTCGACACAAATGTGAGTTTTCGACAACAACTTTTTGCACCCAATCTAGGCTCTGCAAGACACAGTGCTTCCCAGGACAGCTTGACACTGGTTCATGAAACTCAGATATGGTAATTTGGACCCTGTGGACGTCTATTGCATGGGGCGCCTTTTGGGAATCAACTGTTTGCAGAACCCATAAACCAATTTTCAGGTCTCTCCCATCAAGTGAAGGTCATGCCGAATGGCAATGTTTAGGCCTTATACGATGCCTCTCATTTCCTCATCCTTTGGCATAAATCTCTGTGAATAAGGTGATCCAGTAAGCACTCAGTTGGACTCAATGGGGTCGATAGGTTCGATGCTTCTCTATGAGGCAAAATAGAAATTTCTGAATCGCTTGAACCATTGTACGCATTCCTGTAAGACAAAGCTTTTCGGCTATATGCTTATCACTCATTCTATTCGGTGTAAAAAAAGTGAAACTGACGAAAATTCCCATTTCCGTTGACTTAACACGCTATTTGGAGCACTTAGAAATCAGTGCAAACAGGATCCAAAAAAGAAGCTAAGAAATCAAGAGAATATCGGCACACTTACCTAACTTGCATTTGCGCTTCCTTTGACTTCTTTTACATGTCTTTTGGGCGTAATTATTTTATCTGTGGAATAACTTTCCTCGCAGCTAAGGTTTTTTAATTCTTAGTGACTATTTTTATTCTTCCTTTACTCAGTTCTTCTGTGATCTGCCGATTTAGGTAAGCCACTAAGTGTAGGACCGGAATTATTCGAAAAACTACCGTAACTTTTTCGCGGCAGGATACGCATCTACTCTCACATTGTTCGCGCCGCGTACCGCGCACGCGGCCTCTCTGGCATTTTGCCATCTTGGTGGTGTGCGTTTGCAGGATTTCGCGCCATGGGAGTTGATGTTTTTTACAAATCACGTTCTTTTTGCTGTAAAATGAGTTGTGCCGTACCCTCAACACTGCATTTCACGCTGGCAGCGTCGAAAGTGCCTGGGTAAAGCATATATGCTGCGACTAGCTGTCTCGTTTTCGAACGTTTGGGTGGAAAAGAGAGCATAATTATCGTTTCTGAGCGGATCGCGTGTTCGAGCCACAATCGATATCAAATCTATCTTTTCGCTCAAAAAGCCGGAGTTCCATTAGGAAAATTCAATACGCTCAAGCGATGGTTGCATTTTCCTTTTAGCCTAAAACTTGCCTTGCAGACTAGCGAGCGAATGTTTATGCCTTCCGCACAACGTCTTTCTAGTCATTTTTGCACCTCTACTGGAATGCCAAGAGAAGTACAAATTTCAACTGTAAGCTCCTACTTGAAGCTAAAAATAGGGTCGACTTAGGATCTAGTACTATATTTTGTTCATAAAAACGAGAACTTCACGCAGTTTCATCGAGAAGGGTGTGCACAGCATAGCGATGAGCCTTTTTTACGTTCCATACTCTTCAGGAGCGCGTCAGTGAGGATGGAAGAGCTAGTTTCCTCAACTCACTTCATGATTTCGGGGGGGGGGGTTAGCTAATTGGCTTTTCTGTATTATTTCTTTCTCAATCTATTTATAACTTTGATTCTGGTGTCTTGCGCTCGCGCCATATTCTAAATAACCAAGTTGAGTACTTCCTCAAAGGTATTGACTCCTTGAAAATGATTATGTGGTCCAATAAAAAAGCGCCTGGCGGCTCGCTAAAACCGATAAAAACGCATACGAGAGTTTGTGATTATCGCAGTTATTTCTGGTCTGCCTTACCTTTTCTCTCTCTTTGCCATTCATATTCCTCTTTGTCTAGCGACTTACTTTTTTTTCACAGTTCTCTGCTATGCCATAACAAGTTGGTAAGTCAAACGCAGATTTATTGTGGTTACGCGACTTACAATTAAGGGGGGGAGGATACCATGGTTGTCTAGTTTCCGTCTAAAGGCACGTGCAAAACGGAAACTAGACTACTTCCTTGGAATCAATGAAAACAGAAATTATATGCAAGAGATATTCATTCTATTGAGAATATAAATGTTACAGTTTCAAACATTGTAATCATTATAACAAGAATAACTTAAACAATCAAATCAAATCTAAATTAAATTACATAACACAAAACATCTTGGTGGAAAATATCACAACAAAACGTGGTAAAATATACGCAGTATAGCAGTAGATATCAATTGTGAATTGAGTATTGGTAACATGATTTGGTACACCTGGGAAGAGGTCTCCACCGTTAGTGCCCAGACGGCGTTCATCCATTCCATTATCGAAAAGTCACACCGCGACGCGGTGAAAATGATGAGATTGGGGAGCAACAAATAAAGGCATAACGAGGAATTGAAAAATGAAGAAATAAGAATATATTGACCAGATATAACACTTGTATACCTTGCTCTATTATCAGTAGTGGCTGAGGGCGCGTAAAATAACTGGGACGCCAAAGAGAGCCACCTCGAAATATTGCGTTCGCACGTTTCTCAAATGATGATATAATAGCGAATCAATTGATTTGGCACAGATATAGACTACCACTACCAACAACACAAGGAAATAGAAACCGAGAAGTCACTTTTTCGTGGCCTACGAGATTGACCTAGAAGACTCTCAACCCTTTCTTTGACCCTCCCAAAGGTCATTAGTAGTTCACTGTAGCACCACTACGTTCCCACTAGCTAGTCACAGTTAATTAAATAAACCAGCGATTATCATCTAGTCGATGCAAGTGAGAGAGAGAGCGCGAGAGAGTACCGACAGCTGGAGGAAATCTTCTCTAAGCTATTATTGTTTGATAACTGCTGTTTAACGCCGCAGTGCGCGATACACAAGTTATCACAAGAGTGCTGAGTGGTGGGCAAAAGTCGGACAACGGTAGTAGCGTAATAGGGAACGCAACTGCCCGGTAAGCAGAAGATGCGGGTTCAAATCCCGTCCGTGGTCCGACTTTTGCCCACAACTCAGCATTCTTGTGAAATCTGCTCTCTCGCCACATAAAGAGGATTAAATGTCACACAATCCGGAAAAAACGCGCCTGGTTTGTGGATTCCTCCGGGGGTGCTGTCTGAAACAAGCATAATACACAGTACGCTATCTTGGTAAGAAATTATCACTTACCGATAGCGCGATCTTCTTCCCAGAAGCCGTATGCCAGCTCATTTTTGTTTCTGAAAAAAAGTATACATCACATAACTTACATATAACTCGATACCATACTGTGGCGAGCATTGGCAAAAAAAAGTGAGCCACCAATAGAAAGAAACGTGCACAGCAAAAAAAAACATAAAAAGGAGAAGAAGTTTCAAATTACCGAAGAATTTATTATGCGAAGGAAGGCACGAAAAGCCATAAATTCGCTAATATGAGGAAGAAAAGCATCAGACACGTGAATGCAGTCTCCATTGCGAAAGCCTGGCAAGGTGCCAGCGTGCCAAGAATCCATGCGTGTGTCCCGCCGCGAAAAAGATACGGTAGTTTTCCCGGTCCTACACTTAGCGGCTTGCCGACTTAGTCACTTCAGGCAGATTTGATTGACTCCGGCACTGAATTGCGTTTTCTATTTTCTTTCGATCTCTCATTTTTTTGCTTACTTATTTTAATTCTTTTATAACTTTTTGTTGTTTTGCTGCTTACCTGGCAATGATGGGAAAAACAATCTTAACTTCAATAACATATTTCGACAATGCGAAATAAGAATAATGTCGTGTATTGATGGGCGTGTCGCGTCTCGCACGGCCTAGTTTGATTTCTTGGAGTTCAAGACAGTAGGGTATTGATCCTGAAATCAGTCTTTAAACCTTTCCTGACTTCAAGATTTAATTACATGCCGAATGTTACCGTGATTTTCATCGCGTACCGCTGTCATGTGCACCTGATTTTCATTTAGATTTAGAATGCGATTCATGCAGTTTTGTAACGTTATTGTGGTGGTGGTGCTTCATTGCACCAGAAGTGGATCATCCCAACTTGGAATGTTTCTCCCTGACAACCCGCACAACCCGCCCAAAATGGATGACCATCTGGCTGCAGAAATGATAAGGAATGGGCTGCAAGCAGAGATTGTGGGAGAAGTGGCCGATGATAAGAGTAAATGTCGGAAGCTGCTGATGGGTGAGCATTTTGTCGACACATGTTCACTGGAGTCACGGAGAACGTACAGGTATGCATCTAAATAAGCAAAATGTGGTGCCGTAAGTAGCGAGTTTGAAGGATCACTGGCGGGTTTCAGCAATCGTTTTCGACAAGGACTAGTATCAATTGATGCAGCAGCTATACGTAACAGTGGAACACACGCTCACCGAACTGTTCACTTTCGGAAGACTGACGCAGCGCATGATGCAGATGTCATGAAACTGTGGAGGGAGTACGCTACGAGGTCCATCCATTACTGGTTGCCTTTAGGAATTCTCTGCGAATGTTTATGGTGAGAATTTGTTCAGCTGTAAAAACTATTCTCACTCCTTAGCTTCTTGTCGCTTAATCCTGAATGTTCACACGACACCACTTCGAGAGAAAGCACCCTTCGGTGGACCCGTTGAAAGGAGGCGAGCATTACGGGCAATACGTGGAGCGCTATATGCTAGTTGCCATGGGGGACGTCATCGGTGAGCGGCTACTATTTGTAACTGGATCTGAAGGGAATCACCATGAATGTTCAGATGTGGAAGAATCGTAACAATAGATGACGCCATATTTTCTGAACGAATGCTCCTCGATTTTTTGGAAATGACTCAACAAGTGGGAGTTACGGATCCGGTGTGCGGATCAACTTCGTCGAATTCTATAGTTTCCTGAAGAGGCATATCGATGCGAGTATGGTTTAGTTCTCAGGATGGAATATTTCAAAAGGTTCAAATGTCGCAAAGTATGCATTGATTAGATGGCGGTCAGCGAAGAATGGAATTTGTGGGAAGAGCGATCGAGAACTCGCAGGACTATCTGGCTCAGCTCAAGAGCGAGATGAGGTCTCGCGACACGTACAAGGGACTGGTCAGCACCAGAAAACCGCGGAAAGTCCATCTTGTTTGCACACAGCATTCTGTGCAAAACATTCACAGGACACCGTCTTTTTCAGGAGTACCCGAAATATGGGGTCATGCGAGTGATTGTCGATCACTCTGTAATCGACAAAAGTGTCGAAGAAGTAATGAAGGGCTTTGCAAGAGACCCCGAAGCGCCACTTCGTGTCGAATACAATTTCGTTATGAGGTGTGCTACAAAGTTGTTTCTGGTTCTATACACAGTAATTGTATTTCAGTGCACTCATTGCGTATATCATGCACTGTAATGCAACGAGGAACAAAGTTGTTTACAAGATGATTGTGGGGAGTATGGTCGAAAGACCCGATGAATCGCTGGGCCTGATCAAGTACACGGAGACTACCGCGGACTGGCTCTGAAATCTACTGGGTAGAGATTTTCCGATACATTCAGCCCTATCGCGGACCTTCTTTGACATCAACCTTCATGTTGGCTGCTATCCCAATCCAAAGCAGCGCTTGAGGACGGGTGAGCGGACCGCATGTAGAAACGGTCTGTTCGTTTTGGACACGAAAGCACCTATGTTTAGGACACTATAACAGACTGCGCGCATTGTACGTGCAAGCTACACGGGCAAGAAAATGCATAAAATGTTATTATTTCAGCATCACGGAAGAGCGTGGGCTTGGTGACATGAGCGAGGAAAAAGACCCCTTTTTCTTGGGATGGACCGGCAGACCTGTCTCATACGCCTATGTCCACCCCCTTCTCAAACGATTCCTGCTGCTGATCAACTGCGAAGGATAGGCATCACGTGTAATGCAGTGAGTTGCAGCAGTTGTGCACCCCCTCCCTCCGTTGAATACCGTTTAATCTTTGGTAATGTGTTATAGACGAGGCATGCATCGAGCACAGTATCAGTCTTATCTTGACCAAGACCGAGGCGAACGTAGAATGGAAACTGCTGACAAGGACGTGTCCAAACTATTAAGTGAATGTCGCTCGTTTTCCTCGTCGATTCCGACCCTTAGGAATGGTGTAGCTGTTTAGGGCACTCACATTCCTGGCTCTCGTGATGCGCGTCGACTAGCAGAGTTCTAATCAAAACAGTTGCAGCACATGCGGCACCTCGCTCTGATCATGCTCAAGATTCCGATGAACTAACACCCACTAACACAACGTACGCAACTCCAATATTATGTGGACGAATTCGCAAAACCTGCAGTGAGAGCTCATCGATGTCTAAGGACGTTAGCAGAGAGGGACAAAATCCTGAAGCGATGAAGTAGCGGCAGCCAAGAGACTTGTCAAGTTTAGAGGGTATGCTTTCTGTGACTGAGTTTCGAATGCTCCTCCCTGAGTCATTTCTATAGCTTTGATACAGTCGCGGAATCATTGGCTGAACCGGACGTAGACGAGGAATGTGCAGCGAACTGGACACATCTGAAGACGAAGGTAAAGAGGGAATAATGCAGGGCGATGAGGCATACGTCCCTTCAAGGCCTGTTGGTGTCTTTACACTACATTAAGTCTAATATCATTCTCATTTGTACAGCATTGATTCAGAAAAATCTACACCGAAGGCCAAGCGGAAATCTCCTAGAACACAGCAAAAAATTTCACCTCCACGACAAGGTATTGGGTAAACTTATTGTTACACAGCGAATGAAACATTTCTAGAAAAAAAAGCGAAAATTTTTTTTCAGTATCTGATTTGGACGAAAGCTCTAGCGACGACGAGTCAGCAACGACAACGCGTTGCAAGATCGCTGAAAAAGGGTGCGTGAAAACAGGTTTAGAGTTTTGTTCAGTGTCTTCAACTCTGTATGCAAAAATAGTATCAATCACGAAACGCAGTGCTCATCCGTTGAATCGTTATACAACGAATGTATGAACGTAGACAAATGGACTGAATATCGCAGTAATATGGTTCTGTTTGGCGGTCGTTGGTACCGCGACGACAGTAATGACCACGGCTGGAATACGGGCGAAATTGCAGCTTAAAAGAGGCGTGAACACCATAACAACAGCGCTAGAAGATTGCGCCCAAGGAGGGTGCATTCAGACACGTTCCGATTGCCAATGAGTACGGCACCACCTATGGAAAGGAACAGTTTTAATAAAGCTTTATACTAGATTCACTGGTTGGAAATCAAGGGAAGTTCCCAGTATACTTGCTGTGGCTATTGTATTTACAATGGATTTTCACAATTCTGCACGGAAGTGTGGGTGTAGTTAAAGTTTAAGCGACGGACCAAGGAATAGTAAATGTGCCCCAAGTCGGTAACTAGAACGTCCCAAGCATTCGCGGGAGGAGGGATGTTGTATGGCGTATTGGTGACTTCGCAAAAAGAGTTCTACCAGGAATGGAGCGTTTCAATTCTACTCACGAAGACCACGTTGGTTTGGTGGAATCGTGAACGTCTGCATATAGTAATCTTCTTCCTCTCTCTGATCGTCCATTTCGTGCGTAAAAATGAGTGTATTGTAAGGTGCCTCCACGAACGCTGGGTGGGGTGTTGGACCACCTAGAATTTTACACTTCTTTCCCTATCACAGGCTGTGTATAACGCGGCCTTGAGAGTTATCATCCTCTCCAAGGCGTTCACTGAGATACTGATTTTTTATCCTGAATGGAGCATGAAGGGTGAGGGGTAAGGCCGCTTTCATAGTTCGCAACCATGTAAAGTTCCCGCATTCTTCACGGTGGCACACGTGATTGTGATTCAAACGCCTGCATCCAAAAGCGCGGTAAAGCCCATCGACCGCTTTTGAAGCTATCATGCATAGCCTCATTTCTATGGCACTCCTTGGTCACCAGTTAGTTTGCATTTATTTCGCATAATCCGCTACGTTTTTAGTTGAAACTACTTTTTTCATTACCTCACAGTTTTCCCAGCTTTGTTAGCTCTTCATCCTCCTATAACTCGATGGATGCAGGGTGCTAATTGCATTATGGAATGCATGGAAAATACTGTGCAATTGCATTTGCAATCGCACAGTATTTTCCATCTGTTCATTCTGCACCCAGGACCCCTTTGATCGAGCAACAATTATGTCCGTCGGGAGAAACCCTGCGAAGTCGACACTTGAAACACGCACCTGACAGAAAAATCATGCGACGGTGCCGCCCTTAGGCTGCGTTCACTGCTCGCCACCGTGAAGAAATGCGGGCACTATACATGGTCGCGAACTATGAAGGCGGCCTTACCCCTCACCCTTCATGCTTCATTGAGTGATAAGGAATGAGTATCACAGTGAACGCCCGCCTCGTTGGCGAAGATGATAACTCTCAAGGCCGCGTTCATAAACGGCCCCTCCGCGCCCTCCGTGGCCTCCGCGGAATTCTAGAATGAGCAAAGTATACGTATCGATTTGGAAATTCCGCGGAAGCCACGGAGGCCGCGGAGGCGCTGTGTATGAACGCGGCCTAATGCGCTTACGAGTAACGTGGACGATTCTAGAACAACACACTCAATAACCGTACTGCACCGGATTTGCCGCTGAGCATCCGTTTTTGGGATGCGGGACGCATTCTACTTTTATGCAGAGTTGCAGAGGCTCATTGAGTGCCTCGTGCCCTTAACAATGACTCGCCGGACCAATGTGCAAGCCAGTGTCCTCTCAGACGAATCTCTGGTAGCAATTTACCGTCCTCTGAGGGTAGAAAGCTGGGTTGGCCAATTAAAACTCGTGGCTGGGGTGGCGCCAAATTGGCTCCTGATGGCGCCAGATGGCGCCATGGTTGAGCGAATGTCACTTCCGTGAATAGGGCGCAGAATAACCCCATTAAGCAAGTTTATACAGATTTTGTTGAGAAAAGTTGTAGCGCTTAGGTGGCTCCAAGTGGCGACAAAATGGCTTCTACTGGCGCAAGATGGCGCGATAGCTGGAAATGAATGACACTTCCGTGAACAAGGCACCGAATAACCCCAGTAGGCAAGTTTATAGCCAAAGACATGCAGTAATCAAGTGAAAAATCGGCTATGGTGAGCGCAGAGCCACGTGATTTATGTATGCTCTGCAAATGACGATCACATCATCATTCCACAAACCAGGTTGCGAGTTTATAAAGGTTTTGGGTGAAAAAGGTAGTGGCGCCAAACTGGCACCAAATGGCACCGAACGGCGCCACGGCTTAGAATGGATGTAACATTCGTGGCCAGGGCACCGAGAAACCCCATTATGCAAATTTATACAGACTTTTTTGGGAAGGGTCGTGTCGCCAAAGTGGTGCTAGTGTCGCTAAGTCGGCACCTAATGGCGCCAAATGGCGCCACGGCTAGAAATGAATGCCACTTTCGTGAACAAGGCACTGAACTTGAGTAAGCAAGTTTATACAGACCTCGTTGAGAAAAGTTGTGGCGCCAAATGACGCCAGCTAAAAACCAATATTCTAGAACATGAGCATACCCTCGGATAGAGCTCGGTGAGCTGATTCCAATCATATATGGGTATCTATACAAAAAGTCAACAAGAACAGCTCTATAACGAAAAAACGCGGATCGGCGTTTTTTTCGTAATTTTTGAGCACTTTACGGTGGGTACTGTACGCAGCCACGTCTAACGCATCTCAGGAATTTTGTGTGTAGTACATGGGTGGGAGTTTCTCGTACCTATTATGTGGTCTTTACTTACACCGCAGGCCAGTGTCCACCAAAATTTTATCGCACTTATCGTGCCGTAAAGGATTCCACGTGTGGGAGGCGTTGGATTTCGAGGAGAACACTGAGCTGGACCTACAGAGGGTTTCATGTCTCGTGTTACTGCACTGAAACGGGAAATGGTCAAACAATCGTTACTGTTTGGGCTTTTGCGGAAGGCAATGGGCGCACCAGCTTGGGTAAGGTGGTCTGTAACAGCTAGAAACTGACAATGCGATCTCCTCTTCGAGCACTTCACTAAAGAGAAAGAGTGACGTCAGAATATTGCATATGTGGCTGGAAATGATCCACTTGCTGCATTTGTCAAGCTGCATATGTAGCTACAACTCTCGACCGCTGATCATCATGACATACAGTCCCTGTTTCCGGTCGTTTCCGCTGGGACGGGTCGGGAGGGATGGGTTGAGCGTGGAGCCAGCCGGCTCTTCACCAGATGTCGAAGCAAGCAAACGATAATGATTGGTGGGAAACGGACTCGCGCCACGCCACACTCCTTGGGAGCGAAAACGACTACAAACCTCAGATATCAGCCCGTGCCCTTCGCTTGAAGTAGATAATGCTTCTGATGCCAGTGCTCATACAAGGCTTCCACCCAAATCGGTGGGCTTGTTATTGAGATCCCGTGAAAACTGGTCAACAAAGGGTATTTTTCAATGGGCAGTTTCCCGAAACCTAGTGAGCTACCTGCCCGAAAGAGTGATGCCAGGAGGATGGCTTGTATTGATATCTTAACAGAGGTAACTGAATAGATTCGTAAGTGGAGCGCGAAGAACAGAATTCATGCTAAGTGTTCCGAAAATGGAGAAATTACATGGTACAGCTAAGGTTAGGCTATCCGGACCGTGATGTGAACCCGTGTTTGCTATTGCTCTCAGAAAACAAATAAAGCACCTCTGACAACATGCCGGATCCGATCTCTATCTTCAACCGAACCGAACTCTGCATCCACCGAAGCACCAATCGACACTTGTGTTTTATTTTTGTCTCTACCGCACCTGAAACATTCTTGTTGCTGAAGCAGATTACCAACCTTCGTCCGACAGACCTACTCTTCTTCGACCATTGTCTTCACTGTAATGTCGGGAGTCGGCGCAGTCTCATCAGCCATCGTCCTCATTGTCTTATCGGTCGTTAGCGTCGAGGAAGGTTGTCCGGTGATTGGAGACAGCGTACTAATGCAGCTCCATTACTTTGGCATCGGCAGCTGTGATGCTGGGGTCAAAGTGGTAGAAGAGAGAGGTTAAGAAAGCTTGGAGGGATCGGTGCCGACGGTAGCGGATCAAATCCATTGCAAAAGAAGAAACACGAGTCAAGCGAGTGGTGCTAATAGAAAGACCACTCCTTGATCTATAAGTGCTCACATTACCGGTAGTCCTCAGGTAATGGGCAAATATTTTGAGTTCGAAAAAATGGTGACAGAACTTTCCCGTCAAATTAATTTTTGCCTGTTTCGCCATTTACAGAAGTAATTTCCCTGATGGCCTACTTTTCAGTTTTCTTCTCTCCCCTACCACTGATCCACCCATACGCGTCACTATTTGTTCAATCCTCTTTTCTCTTTCCTTCCTTCCTTCCACATTGAAGCGGCTGCTGACCGGAGCTCAGTGGCGAAGGCGCAGGCCATTTGTCCTTCGCCCTGTCGCCGCGGTGACGTGAAAATCGCGCCGCGTACAAACCCGTGTGATTTTTCCCTCCTCCGCCGAAACCGGGGCAGTTTTTGACCAATTTTGTTCTCCGAGGGCACAACTGGCTAGATATATGTCTCCAAGGTTGTTCGACCTCCTGAACACGTATATCCCATCAGCTTGCCCTAAAGCCTCGTAGCGCCCGCGCCACAGGCGCAGGCACCTACCCTGGACCACCAAATCCGCTGAAAGCCGCTGCATACAGGCAGCTCAAACTCTTCAAAACGAATTTCTTTCCTAGATACCCTTGATCACTGTTTGTTGAAAACTTGTCCCCAGGGGAAGTTTGACTCACTAACACAAGCACCACATCCGTTCAGTCAAAAACCGTCCGCATTCGTCACAAGCCACTGCTTGCTTAAGAATGTTTTGTCTCCTCCGGCTCCAAGAGGCTTCGAGCCACGCGGATGCGATATTCGCGTTCAGGAAGTCGAACTACCCCTGGGAATAGGTTTTTCAGGGGAAATCGTCATCTAGCATGCTTGACGCTGACTCCTATGGCGCGGGCTCCAGGAGGTTTTGGGGCAAGCGGGTTTGATGTTCGTGTTCACGAGGTCCAACTACCCAAGGGGACAACTTTTTAGCCAAGTCCGGCTCTAAGAAAAAGTCGTTCAGTTCCGTCGGCATGATTTTGGATGAGTGGGACTGTAAAGGGTGATTAGTGCTCACACACGTTATATACTTGTCCTTTTGTGGAGGTGCGTGACGCGTCGCGGAGCACATACCAAGAAAGGTAACCCCACGAAGGGAATTTCTACAGAAAACTCGATTGGTATTGTGTTGAGTAGAGTAGGAGAAAATGCCTGTTACCAGACTGCCAAAACACCATTTTCTCTGTTATCGATTTTTCATGATGGTATGGTATATAACGCATGCCATTTCTTTTATAGGACTTCTGACTGGTGTCTTAGAATCCTGCTTACCAGGTGGTAGGGCTACGCTTGGAATGAATTTGGCGTATGGCGCACAGCTCGCGCTGAGAAAGGGATCAAGGCGGTCGAAAGGGTAAAGTATGAGGGAGATTGCAAACTCACTTGTCATCTGGAATGATTAAGTCGCCTGTTTGCAAATCACTTTTTCCTCTGATGAACATATCCATCAGAGCTGCTTCTGCTCTCTGAAGCGACAGAATTCGCTTTCAAGCACACGGCAATGGGAAAAATGGCACTCAATTGAGGACAAAGGCGACGGTAGAGGGGAGGGGGGAGGGGTTCTACACTTTGCTATTTCCCGTCGATGTGTCGACCATCCGCAAGGCATATCGTGACCGTGCGACAGTTGACAGGTTTTACCATGGTGACTCGACGAACTTACTACAGCTTCACAGTAAGTCACAGGTTTCATCACAGTGAAACTTGTAAACCAGGGCTAGTGAAGCAGAGAAACTGCCCCCGCGGCTGGTTTGCGCCCTTAGGTTTCATTTTCGCAATGTTTCCTTTCTGGTCTTGACAACAATCCTCCTCTTCATTACGGCCTCTGTGATGCTAGCCTGCATCCCTTGGGTGGAAATAGGATGGAGAGGAGGTCCGAGTGGTTTGACCACCTCAGAGCAGCGGTACACCCCAAAAATCGCAGGCTTCTATATTGCTGTTGAGAAACTGCAGACTCACTAGTCTTGAAGCATATATCATAGTGTAGAGTAATTTGGAGCACTTTGAATGTCTCCCCTCTTTGAGGCTGCATCGTTGTAGCAGCGTCAACTAGGCTAGCGGCAGATGTCACGTTTTTGCTAACATGTGGTCGCGCCGCGGCGCGCTGTCGCACAGCACTCTTGGCACTTTTCAGGTCCGTAATTAGCGACCATAGGAATAAACAACACGAAGTCAAACCAATTGTCCAGGGGGGGGGTGATGCGGATATCATTTGAGTGCTGCAAAATATGCAACCGAAAAAAGATGATGACGAGGGCAAGAAACTTAGAGCAAACAGCGCTGCCTTGCTGCAATCAGAGTAGCAGCATGGGAATGTTGCGAATTGCAGTGTGAGTACGATCATTCGCTCACTCGAAGAGGGTCCAGTTACGACCTCTCCCCTGTTCGAACTGACAACCAGATTGCATGTTCACGACCAAGATGGCTTCGCCTGAAATGGAATAAATGGATTTCCGAAAGCGGACTCTGGGCTCTGAAAATCCCAGGCAATAAGAGGCTGGCAATATGAGGCTGAAACCACGTCTCGCATTACCCTACAATTCAACCTTAGAGTTCAAACTAAACTCGTCATTCGACCAAACCATGTATGACATGGCAAACTTGTAGCACAGGAACGGCAATTGAAACAGCGAATAATGTTAGTGGAAATTGGCGAAAAAAAATGAACCCAAGGTCAGCGGTGTTCACGGCCCAGATGCCGCATCAAAATGATGGTGACGGGAGCATGAAAAAACATCGCAGCGAACAACCAGCGAACATGAAAATATACAAAAAAAAATGGCCGGACAAATGAAAAAGCTGATAAACTCAGCGACAGAATATTGTTCTATACTTGCCTTACATATCAATGCGCGACTTGCGAACCGCTTTGCGCGAGTTCGAAAACGTCACTGGAGCGCGGTTGTTGGGCCTGCCAACGTCCTGGGGTCTTTTTTTTTTGGGGGGGGGTTATATCTCTTTGAGGGGCGCGGCTTTTGATGAATGGATAGCAGCATGCAACGGGATTGTTCCTATTTTTGCGTCTTCTACCCAGTTGCAATTCGGATGTTTCCCCGTCCGCGAAATATTTCGGATAGGTTTCGGATCGGCTAGGGGTAAATGGCAAGCGGGTTTTTATGCTTCACGCGAGGATTACTTATTGCGAATGCAATTTAATAAGGATTAAATCGTCTTGAAACCGCCCTATCTTTTCTCTTCAAAACAAGCTTTACAGTGAGCCGCCAGTTCAGGAGATATTTCAGATGGGTCACAGACGCGCTACCCTCTAACGCTCCCGAAAAATCGACTCACTCTGTGCTATTGTGAGGACACACCCTCGAAAACTTCAGTGTGCCTTCAAAACACATATTTCCCTTTGAATGAGTGAAAGAGGAACGCGGCTATCACTGACCGATTTGGTCCGAGTGTGCGCCGTGCATTACGCTCCTACGCAGAGATGGTGGAATGGTGTAACTTCTGATTTCAGGCGATTTTACCCATGCAAGCAGATGTTTGTTTAGCGTTTGGAAAGGACAATACGCACGAATTGTTTGAGACGTATTATTTAGTCATCTTCCTACTTACGAGTTCATGATATTAGCTGATATTTATT
>MU913175.1:766-14558 GCA_036418165.1 Cooperia oncophora
GCGCGGTTGAGGATGATACGTGAGAAGATTTTGAGTGTTGTGGACAGGAGCGCTATAGGACGATAGTTGGCCAGTGTATCACGCGGTCCTTTTTTGTGGATCAAAATGGTGTTCGAGCCCAGCCATCCTTGCGTACATTTCCGACGCCAGCATTTCCGTGAAAATGTCTGCCAAAGGGCGGGCGATGAACTCCTTCAGACATTTCAGGTGTTCTGCCAGAATTCGATCTGGCCCAGGCGCTCTTCCTCCTTTCGTCTGTTGAATAGCCTTCAATACTTCCGTTTCAAGTACTTTCCACTCATCTCTTGCAAGTGTGTCATCATCATCCTCACAAAATATCATGTTAGGTTGCACCAGCACTTTTATGGAGAAGAGGTCTTGGAAAAAGTTTCGAATTTCTCCTTCCATTCCCTTTTTATTCCTGACAAGCCATCTTCTTTTGTGAGATATTCAGGAGTAATGGTTTTGAGTCGAGTGTTGATGAATGTTCTTTTGATGCTCGTACATTTTTCAGCCGCTTCTCTTGCCTTACGTTGCGCATATTCACGATAGTTCTAGCCACAGGAGTCATAGTTTTTCCCAATTCTTCGGAGTGCCAAATTTCAGTTAGTACACTTCCCCGAGTCTGCTTCGAACGCGCTCTGAAGCATTTTTAACTACATCCCGAATAGTAGAAATCAACTTTTCGTATCTGCTGTGAACATTTCCCTGTTCTGAAGAAAAGTTTGTCGTGGAAGCGAGCGCTTTTAGTCGTTCTTCAGAGAGCACATATTGAGCACGTTGCGAATAGTATGCAGCTAATCGTCTCCTTTCTTCTCTGAGCTTTATTGCTACTGTGGCTCGAACTAAACGGTGGTCCGATCCAATATTAAAATGCGATTCTCCGATCACTGTAACATTGTGAAAGAGGCGCAAGCAGTTGGTTAAGAAGAAGTCGATTTCGTGGAACATCTGCCTGTTCGGGGTATGGTATGTCCAGCGACGTCCTACACGCTTTTGGAAATATGAGTTTGCCACTGATAATCGACTTCGTTCGGTGAATTGTGCTAAAGCCTCTCCTCTGCTGTTTCTTCCAGGTATTCCGTATGGCCCTATATAGGATTCATCAGGTTCTCCGCATCCTAAGTGGGCATTGAAGTCTCCAGCGCATACCACATATGTTCCTTTTGGAGTAGTGGCAATTGCATTTTCGAGTGCGTCGTAGAACTCTTCTACGGCTTCATCTTCGTATGCACTGGTGGGGGCATAGACCGACAGTATTTTCATCGTCTTCTTTTTGCCTAGTTCGAGCATTAGAATCGCAATTCTTTCAGACACTACTTCGCAATAGGCAATCCTTGCAGTAAGACGTGGCGATACAATGAATCCGACTCCTCCGACTTTTCCGTTTCTTGAGCCAGCTCCTAGGATCACTTCATGTCCAGTGTGCCAACTCCATCTTCCTGCATTGCATCTTAACGTTTCTTGGACACATGCTACGTCAATCGCACACCTGTCCATTTCAAATACTAGCTGATCGATCAGATCACATAGTTGTTAACGAGACCTCGAGCGTTTATTGTTCCAATGTTTAGGAAACTGTTTGGCAGATCGCTTCTCGTGAGATTTCTCCCCCTCTGCCTTTGCCCTCTGCATGAAGCGGTGCCACGGGATTTGAGGCGTACTTCTTTCTTAACTTTCATCATAGATGTGATGCCTGGACTTACCCTCACCGCCTAGCCATAACTGGCGGTAGTACCGCTGCCGGGTGCGGTACCTGTCCAAGAGGGGCCCGTTTTTAGCCTCACTCAACGCGTCGCTGTTCCGGCAACAACAACGGGAAGTAACATTGAGTGAGTTTACACCATCCCACCACTTTGAGGTAACGGGGCTAGGGATGGATGCTAAAATATAGAACCTCTAAAATATAGGTCTAGGCATATTATGTCGCACGTTGACCCTACTACGCTTACAACGCTTTTTTCTAGCTATTTGCAATTGGAGAGTAATTACATGAATATAGAGAGCCGAATTATCACCCCATCCCTTCATTTTATAAACCAGTAACTTGGTGTGTCGGTTTGTATGTATGTATGTAAGTAGTGTGTGTGTATGTATGTAAGTATGTATGTCTGTCCGTCCGCAAAATGTTTCACGGGTTCGATTTACTGGAGGGAAAAACGACCGCTAGGCAAACCGGAAATCGGTTGGTGCAGATGTATCAATGCAATGTTTTGATTTTGATAGCATCCTCCACTATATAAGACAACCATTCGGTACACTCCGAGCCATTGCACGAGCTGCTGCCGTGGCAGCTGGATGTGCTCGTGCGGGGGCAGGCTTAGGTGGCCGAAGGGGGGGATCCCAGAGACCCCTGTCCCTTATCCATGCTTCCTTCCCCTGCAACGTGCTCAGCCGACCGAGCATTGCAGTGAAGGAAGCAGAGGGAGGGGTACGGTAAAGGGGGGACGGGGTAGCGCACGCTCGAGTGGAAGCACGCAGCAACAGCAAGAGATGAGAAAACAACCGCCAGAAAAATTTCAAATCCTTTTCATTCTATAAACCATCCGTCCGCAAATTGCTTCATGGGTTAGAATTAGTGCAAGGAAGAACGACCGCTAAGCAAACTGGAACCGATGTTGCAGATGTATCAATCCAATGTTTTGATTAGGATAACAGCCTCCGCTATATAAGACAACCATTCGGTACACTCCGAGCCATTGCACGAGCTGCTGGCGTGGCAGCTGGATGTGCTCGTGCGGGGGCAGGGTGGGGGTGAAGGGAGGGGGCACCGGATGTGACCCCTTCCCTCTGCTCCTCCAAGAACCGCCAGACAAATCCTACTACTATAATAATCGCAACGTTGTCTGTGTTGCTGTCAGTGTGTTGTTCTGAAGTGTGTGTCTGTCTGTATGTGTGTTGACCGGAAATTCATAGCGAGCGTCGCAGAAAAGATAGGATGACAGTTCCAAGAAGTTATATACAAGGCAGACTCACCTTCAGTCGGGGTCTACAAAGAAAATATCGGCCCTTCCCTTTCCAGGTACCCCGGTCCATACCATCAACTCGCGCCTCGGCGAATACGGTGAAGATGATGTCCTAGACCGTGGCGACGTTGCCACAGCTGCTCGATGTGGGAGGTCTTGCAGATCAAGACTACTGACCTCCAGGAAGCTATCTGTGGGTGACTTCATTCAAGACGTTTCGCAAGCGTTGGAGGCCACGTGAATTTCCAAAGGTGTTCTCCAGTCAGGCCGCGACTGGAGATGACTTCATATTTTGGCGTACATGAAGGCGATTGGCGGCAGCCTGCTCCAGCTTATAGAGGAAGATCTTGGGTATCTTCCACTCTGGTACTCATATCCACTTCCCCTGTCTGGGCTGCGAAAACTTCGTTGATATGTGGCTCGGCCGAAATGACTTTTTTGGCCCCCCCCCTGTAGTCTCGCTTCCCCGAGGGACCACCCGCGCCAAAGCCAGTGACAGGCTACAAGGACGGCCAGCCCATGAAAGCATGCCCGTGGTGGGTCTGGACCTCCCCACATGGTCGCGTCTGAGACGCCCGAGTCGGCCAGCCCTACCACTGTTACAGCCTGCGTACCGGATCTAACATGCATGCCTACTACGCCCTTGAATGGGCATGAATCACAACACAGAAAATACCGACAGAACATAACAGCTAACAGCTACCTTTACCCGACCTAACCTCCCAAGCCTTACCAGCACCTTACGGGCCCACTTGCCCGGTCGCTCCCCACTCCCACCCATTGCACACACATTACAAGATAAATAAACTCCATATTTATTGACTCGCGTGTTTGCGGTAACCATCACCCAACTGTCCTTATATCCTGCCGTAGCTGGACTGACCATCCATCTTCCATCTGTCCTCGCGGTAATCCTAGCGGTAAATGGGGCTTTGCGGCTACAACCCGCAGACGGCCGTGCGCTCGGGTCATAGCAGGCACGGGCCTGGGCCAGAGCTCCGCCAAACGGAGCAGTGTGCCCGACCACACTGCTGTACAGAGTGCAAGCACCCTGCAGAACCGTCTGGCATCATCGGCGCGCAGAGCGTTTGCCATGCCAGTGAATCTCTCCTGCTGGAGGCAGAGAAGCACGCCGACTGGCTCACAGCAGCCTTTATATAGGCTCCACTGAGGGCGGGCCGGCGGCAGTGATTCAAATATCTCCACTAACAACAAGGCTTCCGTTAACACACAGAAACCCTTAGGATAGCCAACACCTGTACTTGTTTTGATACGTTTATAGGAAGGATATATCGGATATGGTAGAATGCTTGTATTAGCAATGGTTACAGTGAGGACTTCATTATAGCTAGTATAGTGAAGAGTATTTATAGAAATAAACTTATATGTTACAAACACTCTATTACGAATGATTATAGTAGCATAAGCAGAATAGCCCGAGGTATTCTCAGTGGCTCTTCCGTTTGAATTCGTGTCTATGTAACACATTTTTTACCTGCATGTGTCGTGTAGTATTTTCAGATATTATAATGTAACATCAGCTGATAGTTTTTCGTAATTACGACGTCCTACTCACGTTATCCATTCAATTAGCAGTCTTAAACCTCTCAGTCTTCATCGTTTTCAACTTTATACCTTATCATCATCATCATTTATTGGTCAGTCACAAGTACCAATTTTCATGAAGGGGGGAAAAAAAAGATAACTCGGATATATCGTTATTGACTTGATTTTGCACTGAGGGTAAAGTGAGTGGAACACATTGGATGCCATACTGAAGTAATTATTAAATACTTAATATTATTTCATTAAATCTCGAGGGTGTTCCCCTGCAAAGAAAAAAAGAAGTAGGTTATAGTTAATTATGCACGCCAGATATCATACAATGCTATGGATTTAGTTCAGTATTTGATGTCAGAGGTGGCTCCACATCTAGAATGAACCCGAATGAGAACTCGATGTTCCACTCGCACCTCGGTTCACGGGGTCAGTGTTAATTAAATGTGCAACCGCATGAAGCGATCGGATGGTGACGAGGCGGTGGCCGTAATTTGAGTGGTCCAAACAGATGCTTCCCGGCCACGATAACATCAGAATAAGTAAAGGTGAAGCAAGGTTGCCATGTATGATATCGGATATGATTTGAAATATATATGCCATTTTTTTGCAGAAATTGCAAATTGCAACTGAGAAAAGGTGATTCAAGGGGGACTGTATTTAAAAAAGAAAAAAAGACAGTTTGTTACCACAGTAATATTGGAGCTTGTATAAGCCAAGATAAATTGTAGTATGGCATTCAATGTGTTACTATTGCGCTAAATTTCGGTGTGCTGTGTCAATCTAAGTAAACTATAAACTTGCTACAATTGATTTTTCCTTTCCTTACTGAAGAGCACGGAAGGAGGAATATGCTTTTGCTCGGCTTCCGTCTAAGGGCACGTGCGAAACGGAAGCTGAGCTATCTCTTTGCTTTCGACCCCCCTCAATAATTCTCATTTATTAGATTTTACAACATAGTTCATTAATCTCAGTTTCAAAGATTTTATTCGGCGGTCGCGGCTTTGCCCGTATAGCGCGCCAGAGCCCAGACGCACGGGATCCCGGCCACGTTTGTCGCGAAACCGCGACAGGAGGTGAATCTTTAAGTATAAAGTGCCCTGTCCGTAAAGTCCGTAAAGGAAGTACAGGTGTTACGTATAAGTGACATGCATGTTCGTTTGATTGAATCATATGGCTGCATTCAGTGTACAGCCTTTCCAGTTGTGTTATCTGCAATGCACGTCTGTTTGCAAAGCTCAAAGCTTTTGTTTCAGAAGCTCGATCCAGACATGGATCTTCGATCAGTAAAGCATTTCGTTTGGAAACAGGGTGGTGATCTTCTTCTATACTACAAGCCGTTGAAGTAACGTGATAATGTTGTGCTGTAAAAATTGTTATTTTCCGCTACTTACTCAACTACGGCGACTTGCACAGACGTAGATACTCAGTTGTTTCGATTCTGCTGGTATTTTTTCGCTAATTTTTTATTCATATTTATCTCCTCTAGTTGATTCGTCTTAACTTCTTGAACAAGCTGTGAATTTCGTAATTATGTGCCGGTAGGCGCCGACGTAATTGATCATATCGTTCATAGATGGTCTTGTTCTCCGCAATATGCATCGATTTGTCGTGCTTCATTTGAGAAATATATCTTTGCAAACGTTCCGAAAGTTTTTTTTATGGAAGTTGTGCTGACAATTACTTGAGTCGTTGACGTCCTGCCATTTTTCTGTCCACTATGTGTAAGCCCAGTAGATGACATTGAAATGTAATCTCGTTGAAGCTCAGGTGTCACAACGATGCGCTCGGCGTCATCGAGTGATCTAGAACCGTCATCGGAAGAGCGAGTACCGCAATGGACGAGTGAAAGCTTCTTGGTGGGTTTTGAAGCGTTTTAGTGAGTCGTCTAAGTCCTTAAATCTACGGTATCATCGAATGGTGTTACATCTGCATCTGTGGCTAAATGGTGCTCATTGCAGCGATGTCTACCCTTCTCGAGTCACGGCACGACAAAAGCTTGAGAAAGAATAGGCTGAATGTTAGGGCAAGGCGAAGGCGAGGTGGAGAATGTAGCAAATTCGCAAGTGGTGGACCAGACAATGTGCGGCTCCAGCTTGATCTCACGAAGACGTTGCTCACGCTAGAGGCTTATACCAGTTTTCATCTCGTGAGCTTTTCCCGATAGATCCACTCTTTCAAAAACAGGATTATCCACTTGGTGAAGGGAGGGGGGGGGCTATGACCGCGTTCTTAGTGCTACTGGACCTGTAACAGACCGGAATCCTTGCTGCTAAACGTTTTTCCATCTGGCATGACTCCGAGGTCTCTCATGGGTAGCACTTAGGTCATAACCGGGTACGAGGCTTCCTGTACAACGTTAATAGTTACCTGGCAATGAAATAGTACGAACTGCGAAATGCGTCAAAGATGCGTCTGCTTATCCAACCTCGGACCATCCTCATCTCCTCTGCTATCATCCCTGCGAACGTACTCCAATCACCAGGTCATCACGAATCATAGTGTTGAAAGCAATCATACGATGAACATGTGCGACGGACCACAAGAGAAAGAACTGACGTCCCAGCTAGATAGGAATGGTTATGATTGAATACCGCTTTCTTCTATAGAACTGCCCTGGGCTTCACACTGAAGTAAAGTAAATATAGAAACGACAGAAAGTAATATCAGTGAGTGGATTGGGCCGCTGCTTTAAACTTTTAGAGCGATTTCATCAGAGTTGCGATTCTGGTCTGTCGATTGTTCATAGGGGAACGGCCAGCAGAGAGCGCTTCGTGTGTTGCTGCCGTTTGACGTGTTTTTTTTTCTATCAGATTTAATTTTTCGCTACGCACTTTTTAGATGCGATTTCAAGTATCCTAGAAGGCATTTTCTTTGAAATGTCGGGCTCAGTGAAAATGCCTTTGTGAAACCTATTAGGAGCAAACTAAACACTACACTGCTCTGCTAAAGCTTTGGTTTCAACAATGATAAGCATGGGGGACGTCTTTTTTTGTTTCATTTACCTCAATAACCTCTCTGATTCTATCTAGTGCTTTTTCTAACAGTTATCCGCTTGCGAGTCTATCATTTACCTGTTTAACAGAATCAATGCAAGAAAACAGCCCCTCGTCTGATCATATACTCTGATTCGCTGCAGATGAAGGGGCGTGTCAGGCAGTATTAGTGTGCCGCGAAACGAAACCTGTTCTCTGCCAGTTGATGAAGCGGTTATGCGGCAACAATTAGTAGAAAACAACTGGATACGAATGATATTATATATCCCTGTCACGTTCTCGCTTCAAAAACCGGTGGAGAACGGGTTTGGCACCGTGCCAAACACATTCCGCCTGACACGCCCCTTCGTCCGCAGCGAACAAGACTATAACTACACAGTGGGATGCCAGTGTCATTCGAATTTGAGGCGTTTCAATTTCATTGTGCCATTATTCGCTATTTTGAGTGATTCACAATTTCAGGAGCTTCGCTCTGAATTCCTAGTCGAGCGTACTGAGTTCAAGGCTCTGGAAATTCTCAGGCGAATGGTTGCGATAGACGTCAAGCAAGTTGACGAGTACGTTTCCCTTGTTTATTTTCACGCACTTGAGCCATCCTTCAACTACCAATGTTTTTATTTTACCCTTTGTAAGAAATGCTTGGCTCGAGTGCAAGGATGTAATATCGATGCTACTGAATGCAATTCCAGTTCAAACCCTGCTGGAGACGCAGCAGGTAGGGTTGATAAATTTGATTTTTCATTGTCTTCTTCCTGTATACTTCCTCGGCGAAAACCTCCCATCATGTTTTGTCAGTCGTTTAGTGGCTGCGCTGACGATGGCATTTGATTATATAGAATGATCAGATTCAGTGTCATTTGTTCATCAAGAGCTAGCATTTTCGCGCGAATAGAGACGTACTGTAATGACTGCGGTGGGTTTCTCCGACAGCATACTCATGTTTTGGGCCTTGCAGATTATGCTGCTGACTGCACTGGAGTCTTGTCCGTCACATGTTGTGAGTGCACTTGCTGCTCACTTTTCATCTCATCAGGATGTTGTCTCACCACTGCTGAACGGTGTTGCTCAGGCGGTGGCGGTAGCGTTCGCACGTCGCATTAACGATCCAGACACATTCGAGCAGGTAAATGTATCAATCATTTAACGACTACTGATTTCATACCTCAGGTTTCCCAATAAAACCACAGTGTTAGTAACCTGAACGCTGGTGGTGATTTGCTCGCATGCCATTTTTCGCTTTAGCGCAGACGCATTCTTGATTTGACCATGTCACCGAAGAAGTTCGAAAACATAATTGGTGTAATAGAAAATGTTGGCTCTGACTATCGATGAGTTCCATGAAAAGCAATTGAAAGCGCGGTTGAGCACTCCTGCTCATCGTATGAGCGTACGTGACTTTTTTCTTAAAGACACATGGTACGCTCAAACACATTGAGGGTGTATGAGACTATCAGCCCCCAGCTGTCGATGTGTCGTGGTCCCCCCGCCCAGCACGGGGTCAGAGTACGGGGCCGTGGGAAAGTCGTAATTCCTTGCTACACCGCCCATTTCGCAAACTCACGTTTATGCTAACACCGTCCGCGCGGCGCGGTCGCGTGCAGCTCTCTTTTTGCCAAGTCCTGTAATTGCGCTTTGGAATACAAGTACAACGCAATTTCTTTATGCGGATAACATTTTAGGTGCTGTGACGAGCTAGAACTCAAGAGCAACTGTGCTGCTTCATATTCCTCGGAGGCCGCGCATTTCCACAAAACATGAAAATAAAAACGGCCTAAGCGTCCCACTCGTTAGTTTAAAGTATTTCTATGGCTTTGGAGCCGGATTCGAGCCGGATCGCAGAAATGCACACGCGATTTTAATTAATTTGCGTTTCCTTAGTTTTTTCAATTTTGTTTTATTTACATCTATTAGGTTGTCCGGAAAGTTCTCAGCGTTTTGTGTTACTATTTTTTGTACATTCATTGCTGAAACTCATTCTCCCTTGCGTCTCAGTAGTACATCCTGAAGAGAATTTTTTGCGCTATCTGATGGTATAATTGCCGTTTCACCATTGCTTGATAACCCCTTTTCCCAAGACTTTTTGAAGCATGTCAAAAGAGCAACTTCGGACGATATTTTTCTTCAACTACAAATTGGGTCAATCCGCAGTCGAGACAGCTCGACAAATTAACCAGGTGTGGGGCCCAATAGTGTTGGAGAAAGCACCGTGCGACAATGGTTCGACAAATTTCGTTCTGGAGATTTCAGCCTTGAAGATGAACCTCATAGCGGTCGACCTAAAGCAATACCTGACGAGGATTTGAAGGCGTTTGTGGAGGCTGACCCATCCCAAACAGTTCGAGAGATTGCAGAAAAGCTAGGCGTTGGCAAATCCACTGTTGCGGATGGTCTGAAACGCATTGGGAAGGTGAAAAAACTCGATAAGTGGGTGCCCCACAATGAGTGAGTGACCGGCAGAAATTGGCACGTCTCGAGGTTTCCTTCTTCACTGCTTTTGCGCAACAGAAACGACCCGTTTTTGGACCGAATTGTCACCTGTGATGAAAAGTGGATCATGTATGATAACAGGAGACGTTCCGGACAGTGGTTGGATGCCGACGAACCACCGAGGCAATTTCCAAAGCCGAATCCTCACGAAAAAAAGATTATGGTCATCATCGGCTGGTGTGATCCACTATAACTTTTTGTCACCAGGCCAAACCATCACAGCAGAGTCCTACTGTGAAGAAATCGACGAAATGTACCGAAAATTGCGTCAGCTGCAGCCAGCACTTGTCAACAGAAAGGGTCCGATTCTTTGCATGACAACGCCCGCCCACACGTTTCACAAATCACTATCCATAAATTGAACGAATTGGGGGTTGAAGTTCTACCTCACCGCCATATTCTCCAGACCTTTCACCAACCGACTATCACCTTTTCAGAACATTTTCAGAACTTGGAAAATACTTCATCAATCAGGACCAGGCAAAAAAGCCTTCATGGACTTCGTGGATTCTCGACCACCCAGTTTTTTTCTTTGATGGGATTTATCGACTGGTGTCACATTGGCAAAAGTGTGCTGATTCGAACGGTGCCTATTTCGATTAAATCCGATGAGTATTAAGAAAGTTATGATCGTTTAAAGTGAAACACTCAAAACGCTGAGAACTTTCCGGACAACCTAATACATTCGTTGTTCTTCATTTCTAGCCTTTGTCATCTTCATCACCTTCTATTCGGACTTTGAAGCATGAGCAATACCTCAAATGTTAGGAAATTGCGTTTTGCTTGTATTGTCATGTTTTATTGTCATGTTGTCCGTTTTTATTGTCATGTTCTGTGGGAATGCGCGGCCTCTGAGGGATATTGCAGAAGCAGCACAGTTGCTCTTGAGTTCTAGCCCTCGTCATCATCTTCGGTTCTTATTTTGCAGCACCTAAAATGTTATCCGCATAAAGAAATTGCGTTGTACTTGTATTCCAAAGCGCAATTACAGGACTTGGCAAAAAGCCAAGAGAGCTGCACGCGACCGCGCCGCGCGGACGGTGTTAGTAAAAACGTGAGTTTGCAAAAACGGGCGGTGTAGCAAGGAATTACGACTTTCCCACGGTCCCGTACTCTGACCCCGTGCAGTTTTGGGCGGGGGACCACGACACATCGACAGCTGGGGGCTGATAGTCTCACACCCTCAATGTGTTTGAGCGTACCATGTGTCTTAAACGGATCCATCGTTCAAAGACAGTAAAGTGCAGAGAAGCGCCCAACAAGAACTGTGGAACACACAAAGGCTAACAGCTTCTTCCGATACGACCAGCGTGGACTGCAACGTACTGATCGTCTTCCGCTGTTCACGCCGTGATCATAGCTTGCGAATCTGGAAAACCAGGGAAACTGCGAAAAAAATGTATGAAGGCGAAATCAGAATCATCTATCATCCCAGGCTCCCATTAAAGAAATATCAAATAAATCATCACGAGCTTAGAAAGAGGAATTACACTTACTTTCTGACTTTCCCTTTAATCCCGTGCCTCCTTGTTTATCTGATTCTCCGATTTCGCAAGGTACGAATGAGGCCTTATTAACACATTCTGGTTTGGTGATGTGGGAAGTATCGAAAACACTGCGGTTAGTGCAGTTGAGCACAGTTTGCTAGGCGCGGCCACTGGCTTATATGTGGTCGCAGTTCGTTGTGATATTGTAAAAGTGTTCCCATCTGTGAGTACGATTTTGTTTCAAGTTTACTTTGTAGCTGGCTTCGTTACTTGCACCAGTATCAAGTAATCCACAATTACTGCAAGAACTCCAGCATCAGTTAACGACCACGGAAAGCTCGGAACATCGTTTTAAAGTTTACCAGGTATGGTAACAATTTTTCGTAAACATCGCGGCCGTACGTGCTGCCGTTTAACTGTGCGAGGTAGCGTCATCGATTGTTGATAGCCTGAGGGTGACCTTAGTGCGAGTATGTTAGTTATCTAAAGATGGGTGCAAATTAAAAAGAGAACAGTTCCTTTGCGCTTTCGTGGGATAGGTTTGTGTTACCGATTCCTGGTTTAAAACTTGTATGGCTAAGATTGGGATTGATGCAGTATCTTTCAAATTTCGATCTATAAAGTTGTAGGAAAAAGCAGTAGCTGCTTGAAGTGTGTGGCTTGAGTCTGGTATTCTTTCACTTTTCCATCGTTTCCATTATGTCTTATACTAGGGTTATGCTCCTGCTTAACAGTTAATTGTTCAGGTTTTACTTTGTGCAATGCAGCGCGGTCATTACACCCCTGCGCTAGCACCAATGCTACAAAGTTTGGTAGGAGAACTCTCAAGTAAAGATATACTTGTTGCACTGGCTGCTATGGATGCTTTATCTGATGTAGCGATCGCGTCCGATGTGGGAGCTGCTGTCGTTAACCAGTCCGGAGCTCCACAGAAGGTATGTGCTAGTGCTTTGACTACTTCTTCCTCTGAGGAGAAAGTCTTGCTCCCAACTTGGCTCATTTCTTTTTTATTGTTGCAAAAAGTCGCAAATACCGAGTACCTTTACTAGCGGTATATTACTTAATTACTGCTCGACGTTTGATGAAAGACGCTATGAAACTCATAATCGCTTCTCGAATTTCCATAGTTCAAGTTAGGCTGCGTTTATACTTTGCGGCAGCGTAGCGTAGCGCTTCCAGCGTACGCCAGCGGCAGTGCCGGGGAGAGGATGCATATCGATCTAGCGTTCCCAGCGTCACCAGCGTCACGCTAGCGCTAGCGTACGCCAGCGTTTCTCCAGCGTTTCACCAGCGTTTTGCTAGCGTTTGCAGCGGCAGGGGAGTAGAGACTATGGGAGAGCTGGAGGGTACAAAACACATCGATTGCGCGTCTCTCACTCGCCCTCAGTCTCTACAATACACATCGATTCCGCGTCTCTGACGGCCACATAGTCTCTACAATACACATCGATTGCGCGTCTCTTACGGCCACATAGTCTCTACTCCCCTGCCGCTGCAAACGCCAGCAAAACGCTGGTGAAACGCTGGAGAAACGCTGGCGTACGCTAGCGTTACGCTGGTGACGCTGGGAACGCTAGATCGATATCCATCCTCTCCCCGGCACTGCCGCTGGCGTACGCTGGAAGCGCTACGCTACGCTGCCGCAAAGTATAAACGCAGCCTTAGAATTAATGACTGCCTTTATAAGAATTAATGACTGCCTCTCTACAGTTAGGCGCGCTACTACTGGGGTTCAGCAGGGTGGGGTTTATCCCCTGTTCTTTTCAATATTTACACATTCGATCTACCCTTCTTGGTCCAAAGCGAGGGTGTTATTTGTCAGATGTTTGCCGATGACATCAAGATCTACAGGGCAGTTACATCTTCTCATGACTGCTCTGCTATTCAAAAGGCCGTTGATATTGTTTATGCTTGGTCTGTCAGATGGAGTCTGCCTATCTGTTGTGAGAAAACCAAAACAATGTATCTTGGTAGAAACAATCCCAAGAATAAGTATTTTATTTCACGATCCCCTATCGATGAAGTTTCTGAAATAAAGGACCTTGGATTTACTGTTAACCGCAATCTCAGCTTCGACTCCCATTGCCTTAAAATTGCTGCTAAGGCGAGCAAAGACTATTTCTGTTGCTGAAGGCGCTTGAGTAGTAAAGATCCTTCCGTTTTGACCAAGGCTTATAAGATGTATGTCGGACCTCGAATACGGGACATGTACTTTCTTTCCTCACAAGAAAAAAAAATCATCCTACTATATATAATCCGCTAACTATAAGTGTGTCTGTGTGTGTGTGTCACGAAATTA
>MU913175.1:14658-32066 GCA_036418165.1 Cooperia oncophora
AGGTTACAGCAACAGCGGGACCTTGGATCCGAGAGGTGCTATAGGGTGTGGGACGGGAACATTATTGGTGAGTGATAGGAACTGCTAGCAGCTGATAAGATTTGATAAGAGGCGTCTGAAGGGCAGAGCCACCGAGTCCATAGCGCGGGTCACAGCAACAATGGGACCTTGGTTCCAAGAAGAGATATAGGGTGTGGGACGGGAACATTATTGGCGGGTGACAGAAAGTGATAACAGTTGATAAGATACGATAAGCGGCCTCGGAAGGGGAGGGTCATCAAATTCGTAACGCAGGTTACAGCAACAGTGGGACCTTGGTTCCAAGAAGATATATAGGGGTGGAACGGGAACATTATTGGTGAGTGATAGGAACTGCTATCAGCTGATAAGATTTGATAGGAGGCGTCTGAAGGGCAGAGCCACCGAGTGCATAGCGCGGGTCACAGCAACAATGGGACTTTGGTTCAAAGAAAAGATATAGGGTGTGGGACGGGGACATTATTGCGGGCGACAGGAAGGGGACAGGTGCTATGAGGTGAAAGTAAAAAGCTGACATGGAAAAATCAGCTACACCACTCACAAAACATTGCATCGATATAACCCCTGTATCACGATCTCAGTCATTTCAACACAATTTATTCCTCACTGCTTACCAACGACGACATCATGTACGACCGCCAAGCTAGCTCGATTCCAAATGCATGGCGGTTGTTTACAGAGATGTTGTGAACATCAGCAATAGACTTAATCACTCTTACCATAAGTATCTTCCATCAACAACCTTAGTAGAGACCATTCGAAGCGTTCCACCGCTGAATGCAGGAGTGCATTCCACAGCGAGAGACGCTTCGGGAGTAGAGAATGCATGAAGCAGTAGGATCCTTCTGCGGTTAACCTGACAGGCTGCTATATTCGTGTATGAACGTACCAGTTAGATCGCTGGCTAAGGCCCGCCCGCTCCTCCTTCTGTGATGCGCGGGAACTGCTGCTGCTTCTGTGTCTTGACAAGGCCGGCTCTCCTTGATTGCGCTGCTTTAAGTTCTCGGCTGATGCAGAACAATCCTTCGAACCGTATGGTTGGTCAACGATTCGTAATCTAGCACGCGGAATATTCGCGTCAGCCCGGCGAAGCCGGGCTATGTCACAGAAGGAGGAGCGCTCGGCGACAGCCGGGCGATTCCGACTGATTTTTCTATATTTTGCTGGAAAATGCACTGTGACGGTTAGGCGTATTTTGCACACTCTACCTCGCCTAAGGAAAGAGTGCCTGGCGAAGCCAGGCCGGCCCGGCGAAGCCGGGCCGTGACAAAGAAGGAGGAGCACCCGGCGGCAGCCGGGTGATCCGACTGGTGGTATATAATCCGCTAAGTATGTCTGTGTGTGTATGTGATTTATGATTTATTATCGGCATTCTATTGACAGTGGCACACATAAAAAAGGAAACACAGAAAAAAATCTCCGATAATCAACCTAGAACTCAGTGGGAAGACAGCTAAAGTGTTGCGGTGTAGAGGGGGTAATCAGGGCAGAAGGGCAGTGGCCGCCAACACTGCAAGTCCATCCACGCATCAAATAGGACTCCGGATACCAACTTAGTAGGTCCGCCAACTTTACTGAGACCCAGCTCCAACAGCCGCAAGCAAGGATTAGCAATGGGGTGCAACTAGGTAAGAAATATACATCTTGATAGTAACACAAAACACATTCAATGTAAGGCGACTTAACACACAGTCAAAAATACAACAGTACAGGAAATAGGAATACAAAAATCACTTAATCGCCACTCAGCCTTTCAAAGTGTAATAATTTAGTTTCTGTTCTCAGAACCACCCTTGTGAAATCATAACTTTTCTCACTTTGCTCCTAAACGACTTAGGAGAACTCGAATTTATAGTACTGGTTGGCAAACTATTCCAAAAACTGATAATCCGTTGAGTAAAAGAATTGCGGTACTCTGTTGACTTTATTTTATCTCTTATGAGCTTATATCGGTGACCTCTGGTGCGCCCAATCGTTGAAGATCTTTTGAAAAGGACATCAAAGTCTAAGTCTACCAACTTAGCGGAAATTTTGAAAGTAAGCTCGTAATCACTCAACTTTCTTCTCATTTCAAGTGAATCCTCCTTCAAGTACTTCAGTCTATCTCTATATGATACATGGAACATACCCTCACGAGCGAAAATGCGTTCAGTGAATTTAGACTGAACACCCTCGACCATTTCAACTTGGGAGCGCGTATAGGGCTCCACAGCATAGGGCAATACTCGAGCGTAGGGCGCACATACGCTACAAAAGCTTAAAGGCAGCGTCCGCGATCAACCAAAGTGAAAAAACCCTCCATTGAAAACGAACGCGGAGTCCGCAATCACAGCAGAAATCCCACTCTTGCGGCTCGAAATCGATTGGTTGACGAGGGCGGAGTCAACAGAGCCGGGCTGACGCCTCCTGTCCTGTTAATCCCGCCCCGACTGGTTGACAGTTATCAATGCATTGATATACGCTGTTTCTAGAGTTCCGAGGCGGCGACGTGTATTGGAGAACTCACCAGAAGTTTGCGAAACTCGTCCACATGCCTTAAATTTCATAGGGTCTTATTTCACGCTCTTCCACACCTTTTTCCTGCTTTTTTTGATTAGTGCTTCATTGGCCACCTGTTCTAGCAAATGTGACCCCTGAAACCTGCCAAAGTCCATCGCGGGCGCTGTCTTTAAACAAGGTTTTTATGCTTCTGGAAGAGAATGCGCGCAGAATGAAGTTTGCCTTGCAATGGGCTGAATGCACCACTTTTCTTAATGTATTCGCTGAATGACAGCGTACGAGTATAAGTGATACCTAAATCAGTAAAAGCTTCTGGTTCTTTTAGCTCAATGACCATGATTCAATCACAAATTTGGGTGCGAAGGGTAGGAGACGAGCCGAACCGCATAAAGCAACGTATTTTATCAAGGGAGAGTTGCGAGTGCCGCCCATGTGTTCCTTAGACCGACCACCACGATATTGCATCAAGAGCTGCTTGCAGCAGGGAGGGTTGGTTCATGCAGTATAATTTGACATCATCCGCATACATCGTGCAATTTATACCAGGTGGAAGGCTCTCAGGCAGATCGTTTATGTAATGATGAACAACAGAGGTCCTAGACAAGAGCCTTGGGGAACGCCATAGCTCGTCGCGTCTGGTAGATTCTGCAGAACTGAGAACCGTGCTGAGGCACGAACCCTCTGTGTCTGTTACAGAGGAAGGATTCTATGAAGACATACGGTGATGCCGAACTGTTTTAGCTTTAGGAACAAAAGTTGCAAAGGAACGGAGTCGAAGGCCTTGGCAAAATCAATGTAGGGTACAAAAACAGTTTCCTTTTTATCAATGGCGTACTGCCAAGCGGGAATAGCCGAAAGAAGTGCTGTTGTGGTAGACTTCTTTGGGAGAAACCCATGCTGGCAATGTGACAGAAGATTTCTCGATATAAGGAAGGTTTCGCATTCCCACAAACAGGTCCTCGTCATTACTTTGGCTCAGCTGAAAACGATGGACTCAGGCCTATAATTCTTGAGATCACTCTTGCTCCCTTTCTTGAATATTGGCCTAACCAGTCCCAGACACCAGATGGATGGCACTTCCCCTCTCAAAAGTATTTCTGCGGAAAAGATGAGTCAAAGCAGGAGTGATAGCTTCAGCAGATTTTTTGAGAAAGTAACATCCTTTTTGTAAAAAGTCTCAAAGTATGTATAGCAAAAAGGTCAGCCTTCTCATAGTCAGATGTGCACACAGAACCAGTAGACGACACGATAGCACTGATTGATGAAGACTCTTTTAATCTAGAGTTACAGTACCTCCAGGTAAGCGGGACAAAATACAGGTATTGTGGATTGCGCAAGTAATTACCATTCTTGAATAACCGTTCAACTCGACATCTGATATTTTGTAGATAGCGGGGCACGTGGAAGTCTCCCTTAGTTTTACGACCGCGCGGAACGTACTGGCATATAAGAGAGTGGCAGAAGTTGGTAAAGAATAAATAACATTCGTCGATAGATCCCATGGAGTTAAAGATATTTCGCCAGTCTACAGCGAGAAGGTGACGGCATATGGATCCATGATCCCCTTTTGCGAAATCTAGAGTAGGCTTAGAGATAGGTGGGAATGAATGGTCGATAGAGTAACACCGTAGCATGGTCTGATGTGGAGAAGGGGGCCTGTACTGATGTACTGCCAATGATGTGAGGACTATTCGTCAAAACAAGGTCCAAAATGTTACGGTCCATGGGTGGGTTCAAGAACTGTTTGCGTGAAGCTGTGAGATTCAACGAAATTTATGAAAAGGGAACCTTGTCTACTGAGGCGGCTTTTGCTCAGACTCTGCGATAAGCGAGACCACCGGATATCGAAGAAATTGAAATCACCCAGGATAACCACCGGCAGTCTATTTAGACATAGTTCTTCAATATAGAGAAGAAGTTTTTGGAAATCGATAGCTGAGCAAGACCGACTTCGGTAGCAAAGAATGAATATGCAGTCATTGCTGAAAAGGGATATTCGTAAGACAATACACTGAAGATAGACCGAAAAACAAATGGATGATATCAGCGAGGAAAATATATCGTCCCTGATCATTATGTGTGTGTCCGTGTGTCTGTCTATCACGAAATTCATAGCGCCGTTCCAGTAGCGTTAGGAAGTTAATTCCAAGATGTGATATAGGGGTTGGGGCAGGAACCCTTTTGGTGGGTGACAGGAGGTGATAACACTTGATAAGATTCGATAAGGGGCCTTTAAAAGGGGAGGTGACCGAAATCGTAGCGCAAGTTGCAGCAGCTGCGGGACCGTGATTTCAAGAAGTGATATACACGGCAGGACGGGAACACTTTTGGTGGGTGACAGGAGGTGATAACACCTGATATGATTTGATAAGGGGCCTTAGACGCCGAGGATCACCAGATTAGTAGCGCAGGTTGCAGCGACCGTGGGACCTTGATTTCAAGAGGTGATATACACGGCAGGACGGGAACACTTTTGGTGGGTGACAGGTGACAACACCTGATAAGATTCGATAAGGGGCCTTAGAAGGGGAGGGTGACCGAATTCGTGGCAAGTTGCAGCAGCTGCGGGACCTTGGTTTCAAGCAGTGATATGCCGTAGATGGGGGCTGACAGGAGCTGATAACATCTGATAAGATCCGATAAGGGACCCTAGACGCGGGTGTCACCAAATTCTTAGCGCAGGTTGCAGCAACCGTGGGACATTGATTTCGAGAAGTGGTGTAGGGGAAAGGGGGTGGACATGATTGGTGTGTGACAGAAGCTGATAACACCTGATAAGATTTGATAAGGGGACCTTAGACGCGGAGGGTCACCCAATTCCTAACATCGGCTGCAGTGAATTGAGACCGTGGTTCCGAGATGGTATACAGGAGGGACGGGGTGGGTGACAAAATCTAATAACATATGATAAGATTTGATAAGGGACCTTAGATGCGGAGGGCCACCAAATGGCAGGTTGCAGGGTCTGTGGGACCTTGGCTCCAAGTGGTATAGGGGGAGGGGCGGACACCCACTGACGGGTGAGACGAAGTGACTGATAAGAAATGAAAACCTCATCATGCGGAAATCCGCAACACCGCTTACATCCACTATGCGATTGATATGATCCAGGTATCAGGCTCCCAGTAGTTCGCACACAACTCACTCCTGGGCTTTATCGTTATTGACATCATGTACGGCCGCTAAAGCAACTGGAGTTCAGATGCATGGCGGTTGTTTACTCAGTTGCCATGAACTGCAGCAACTGGCTTTATCACTATGACTATCTTTCATCAACAATCTGAGAGAGGACCATTCGAAGCGTTAAACTGCCCGAATGCGGGAGTGCATTCCAGAAAAAGAAACCTGCAGTAGTGGAGAACGCATCAAGCGGTAGGATGCTTCAAAGGCTGCTCTAACAGGTTGCTGAATTTTCGTGTGAGGGTTATGGAGATTTTTGGTACTAACTCCGAGAAAAGAGTGGACCAAAGGATAGATTTCAGCGCTACATTGGGACAACGGTTACAATCCATATATAATCGGCTATGTCCGTGCGTGTGCGTCTAACTCTTTGACACGAATATCATAGCGCCGGTTCAACTTCAACTCGCTGATCCAACTTTAACCCATTGCTCGAGCTATTTTCAACTATTTTTCTACATTTTGCTGGAAAATGAACTGTGACGGTTTGGCGTATTTTGCACACTCTACCTCGCCTAAAGAAAGAGTGCCTGGCGAAGCCAGGCCGGCCCGGCGAAGCCGGGTCCGTGATTAAGAAGGAGGAGCACCCAGCGACAGCCGGGTGATCCGACTCATTGAAGATATTGAACGAGTGGAAAACAGTTTCACTAGGAAAGTTTTTATAAGAGCGTTAGGATACATATACAACAATATTCCACGGGCCATTATTCGAAATAAAATGCTTAATCTGGATTCCCTTTCTAAACGTAGATTAAAAAACGACCTAGTCACCGTTTCAAATCCGTCCATGGTAATGGCGTTCACAGCCGAGTAAGCTATCTCTTTTCCTGTTTCAATCGTGCTAGAGTGAGCCCTAGCTAAGATTTACATTCGAGATTGCCGCAGGTCTTCGCCGCGTAGCCACTCTCAACTCACGTGCTGACTCTGAGTACTTCTATATATACAGTTAGCAGAGCCATTCGTTTGCCTCTGAAGCCCTCCCACTTCAAACGACAAGTCTCGCGTTTCCTCAAGAAGTGCAGCTAGTTGTGCTCACAGACTCCTCCTCTCATTGCACTGGTTCCTTTCACTTTTTCTTTCTTGTTATTTGTTTTCTTATTCGAAGTTTTATCTACTTTTCCGAAGCAATGCCCTTTCCTTTAATTGCTACTGCTACTATTTATACTCATTTTAAATATTCAAATTATGCTTGATTTATTATGGAGTCGCCTCCCGGCGCAACCGGAGCGGCTCCTTCTGATTACGACCCACGGCCTGCGCGGGCGGGCGCGGCTTTGCCGCGCGTGCTTTCTTTCACATATTTCTAGATTCAACTGATATCCCCTTTTGTTCTGCACTCCATTTTTTTCCGGTGTCTGAAGTACTCTTGAGCTATTTTACAGATTCTTCGTCTGGCTCCGCAAGCTCGGAGCAGCCCCATGGCCCACCCGCCACGCAGTCCTCAGCAGGCGACCTCCTGCTGAACCTTAATCGACACTTTTCCCTGCTCCTCGGATACCTGAAACCGTTTCTTTAGCAACATATCATTCTCGACAATCCAGAGAATAACCGCTACAATGTTTTTGCCCAACATTAATGAACCGGCGACACCCTCTGGCTGACCGTAAATCCTTTTTCACGCATTGGGATACTTCTGAACCAGGTTTATGACAAGCCACTTTTTGGTCCTGGCTTCCGGCCCCACTCGCGGCGGCTACCGCCCATACTTTTGACACCTAACCGTCCCGGACTCTTCGAGGGGGGCTCTGGGCATTTTATGCACTTTTTGTCCTGGACTCCGACCACCGCCCACCCCAGGAGGCAGGCTCCGCCCACAGTGGTTTTTGCCCGCAATCCTCACCGGCGACCCTCTATTGACCTTAATCCACTTTTTCCGCTCTTCGGAGTGCTCTGGGACAGTTTTAGAGAATTTTCGTCTGGCTCCGCCCACCTCGGGCTGGCCCCGCCCACAATATGTCTACCCCACATTTCTCAATCGCGACCCCATTGCGACCTTAATCCACTTTTTCCGGTCTTCGGAGTGCTCTGGAACCGTTTTACAGACCTTTTTATCTTGTCCCGCCCACCTCGGAGCAGGCTCCGCCCACAATGTTTTTGCCCCACATTCTTCACCGACGACCCTCTGCTGAACTTAATCCACTTTTTTCCGGTATCTGGAGTGTTCTGGAACCGAGCTACAAACTTTTAAAATGAATACCCTGCGATTTAGGGCAAGCTCCGCCCACTGTGGGCGGGTCTCAACACACTTTGAGCGTGCCCTATATTCGCCGGATATTTACATTCTACACTGAGTTTTTTGCGACTTCCAACACTCGCGAACCGGGTCACTGAATTTTGCGAGAAGCACCGCCCACCTTGAGTACGCCCCGCCCATTTAGGGTGTACCTGCCACAGTTAGTCTTTCGACTCCTTCTCCTTATTCTAACACTCTTAGTCTCCTTTTCCCCCATGTCTTGAGCTTTGGCTCGCATAAGAAGTCGGAATTATTGAGCATTTTTTTCAAAGCGAACCCCCAATTTTCGGCAGAGTGCCCGCCCACTGTGCGCGGCTTCACATTAGTCCAGAGTGTGTTTTTTATTTCTTCTTCTCGATGCCCTACCTATCCCCACCTTGACTGGACCTTTCCAAGTCGTTCTTCAGGTCGAAACCGAATTTCCGGACAAACAAACTTACAAACTCACAAACTTACAAACTTACAAACTTACAAACAAACAAACACATAAAAAACAACAAACAGACAAAGCGAATTAATGTACCATTTTCAGCTTTTATAATCGGACATCTTTTCAAACCAAGATCGGAGCACTTTTCAAACGGCAAATTGGAACACTTTTCAAAATCAACAAATCGGACACTTTTCAAAAACCAAAAATTGGTACACTTTTTCAAATCAAAACGAACACTTTTTTTCAAACCCAATCGGCACATTTTCAAACAAATCGGACACTTTTTCCAAATCGAACGGACACAGTCGCTCTCTATTACCACCCTTACAATTAGGTGGTTGATAACTAGACCACACTAGGTACTGTTGCAAGCTCCGCCCCATTATCCCCGCCCATTTCTCAGCAGACAGGGTTTTCCGAGATGCTTCATGAAATCTGCTCCCTCGGCTTTTTTTCGTTTTTGCCCTTCACACACATTTGAACTGGAAAAGGTTGATACCTATACAGATCTGACTCCGCCCACTTAACAATGAAGTTACGTAAGTTCTGAATTTTATAACTTTTTTCGACGTAGTTCTTTTCACATCCAATCTTCACAAAACGAATAACCATGCACAGCACACCAGGCCCCGCCCCTCTGACCCCGCCCACTTGTGTTTATCGCGGAATTTTGGTTTTTCTTCCGGATTTTCGCTTTTTAGGCTTTAGCGATTGGCTCCGCCCACCAATGGAAGCTCCGCCCACTTTGGGGAAGCCCCGCCCACTTTTCGAAAATGATGCAAATCGGCGGGCTAGTGTCCGTACTGGCGATTACGGCCTCTCCCGGCACATAGAATAAAAAAAAGGGAAAAACCGGAAAAAAATGGGAAACTTTGTTCTGAGCGACGGGAGAGGCCGTAATCCGCCAGTACGGACACTAGCCCGCCGATTTGCATCATTTTCGAAAAGTGGGCGGGGCTTCCCCAAAGTGGGCGGAGCTTCCATTGGTGGGCGGAGCCAATCGCTAAAGCCTAAAAAAGCGAAAATCCGGAAGAAAAAGCAAAATTCCGCGATAAACGCAAGTGGGCGGGGTCAGAGGGGCGGGCCTGGTGTGCTGTGCATGGTTATTCGTTTTGTGAAGATTGGATGTGAAAAGAACTACGTCGAAAAAAGTTATAAAAATTCAGAACTTACGTAACTTCATTGTTAAGTGGGCGGAGTCAGATCTAGGGGGCGGGGACAGTGGGGCGGGGCTTGCAACAGTACCTAGTGTGGTCTAGTTATCAACCACCTAATTGTAAGGGGTGTGTCCGATTTGATTTGAAAAGTGTCCGATTTGGTTTGAAAAGTGTCCGATTTGGTTTGAAAAGTGTCCGATTTGGTTTGAAAAGTGTCCGATTTGGTTTGAAAAGTGTCCGATTTGGTTTGAAAAGTGTCCGATTTGATTTGAAAAGTGTCCGATTTGGTTTGAAAAGTGTCCGATTTGATTTGAAAAGTGTCCGATTTGATTTGAAAAGTGTCCGATTTGGTTTGAAAAGTGTCCGATTTGATTTGAAAAGTGTCCGATTTGGTTTGAAAAGTGTCCGATTTGGTTTGAAAAGTGTCCGATTTGGTTTGAAAAGTGTCCGATTTGGTTTGAAAAGTGTCCGATTTGATTTGAAAAGTGTCCGATTTGATTTGAAAAGTGTCCGATTTGGTTTGAAAAGTGTCCGATTTGGTTTGAAAAGTGTCCGATTTAAAGTGAAAATGGTATATATATATGGGGTGATGTTTCATGTTGGTTCAACATGCTCCTAGCGGGCATGTAATGAATAAATAATCGCTGTTGTGAAGCGTTCCGCTTGAGTGAGATCTGGGCGCTGTTTATCGACGGGGGGGGGGGGGGGATTCTGCTTCAAATGAGATTTGCCAAACATCCAAATCAGGTACCTTTGTTACAGTTTACACGTTTAGGATGGCTGGCTAGATCGGTCTTAGCTCCAACTCACAAAGCGTTCACAAGTTTTACCAGAGTGAGATTTGTAAACCGGAACCAGGGAAGCAATTATAATACAAAATGCTCCCCCCCCCCGTCGATAAAAGCACCTGAAATCTGTTACAGAGCATCATATTGCACGCAATTCACAATGTAATAAGTTTTATGACTTCTTAGACAAAACTTTCACAAATTGTCCATTTCCAGATTTATGAGCTATTGCAAAGTAGCAAGGACGCTCCTGATGGCGGCTTCATTTACCCGTGTAGGTGTACTTCCTTTTTGTTGCTGTTTCCTTGAATTTATTTGACTTCAGATCTTATCTATGTATCTATTATCAGTGGCTGAACACTGAAGATTTGTACTTATATTCACTGAAGTTTGACAACAAGTTTATTTAAGCATGCGTGAAGTTTTTCGGCACTTTGAGTCGTGTGTACCCGGACGTCATCAACAGCTTTCCATCGTTTGTTCCCGCTGTAATTGACATGGTTGGAGGCTATTCTTTTCAACCTTGACTTTTATTTTTTTTTCGTCTAGGAGGTGCTGTACGGAAGAGAACACTTGCATAGCTTGTTTGCTCATGAGAGAAGAGAGCTGAAATTTGTTTTGTGTGTACTGCTGTGTCTCTCGAGATTTTTACATGGGAAACTATTTGACGGCCTTACTTTTCAATACAGTTCTTTCGGGAGGACCCACCGTTAGTCCGCTATCACTTCTGGCTGCTAGTCAGTACGAATCGATCGCTACTGTCTAGCGTTCGCATGTGACAGGACTTGGCGAAATCATAGCGAAGGAAAAATTTCGATAAAATTCCATCCTAAATTTTAAATAGTCAGTTGACAAAATGGTCTCAGTTTTTTTTTGTCTTTACCCTAGTCTAATTCACACTCGTTTCGAGCTCTAAGCAACACTTAAACATGTGTTTGCACTTTCATTTCAGGTGCGACATTTCGACTTGGTGGAGGCTTCACAACGGGTGTTAGCCTTTGATACCCTAGCACAGGTCTCCTACAAAGCTGAAGCGAAACAAAATCTACAGAGATTACTTGGTGAATACTGCTTATTTTGTTTACGATGGGAGGAGGGAAAGGAATACGCTGTAGTGGAGGTTGATGTATGTGTCGAAAAAGAAGCGAGGCAGAGCCGTCTCAGGTCATCCATTCTTTCTTGGTAACAAGTTACCCGTTTTAATCTGTCATGATCGAATGTATTTTGTACATAGGCCGACTCACGCAAATCAATCTATAGACCATTCAATAACCCATCTCGATTCTGACTGAAATTACTATTCGTGGCGCATCCAGAATGATTTGATCTGCGACGAGAACTTCATCCTATATCTTTTTTTTGAGAAGTTTTCAATAGACAAGGCTCACCTAGTGCATTTGTAATAATCCAGTGTACAGGTGACCAAGGCATATCACGTGTGATGGAAGCCTTTGCTGGATCGTTATCCAGCGGACCAATTGAACTTCGTGTTCGACATCTTGACGCATTAGCGACTCTTTTCGAGCATGGTTAGTTTTTTGTAGAAATAAATTTTTGCTGAATCTCCATGTCCATCTATAGCTAAAGATTTGCTCTGAAATTCTATGGGAGTTTTCATCTAATAAGCTTCCGAAATACATTGCGTCCTGTAGTGTTCACATCCTCCTTACGTGAATGCTCGGTATTATGTCTAATTATATGTTAATTTTGTAAAACGAAGTTGCCTGGTGGCATTGTTTATTTGGTCAGACGTCTTTGCCGTCTCGTCATCTTAAGAACCTCGATGTAACTCGAGGCTCTCAGTCGCCTACCAACGTCGTACCCTATTATCTGAGGAAAAGCTGCTTTTATTTGCGGAATCGCAGAGATGTCCACGATCCCTAGACACAGCAGCAACTACGACGTTGAAGGCGATCTCGCGTTTATACTCGGGAATAGTTCAAAATCTGACACAATTGTAATTACAGTTCGTGTTAAAGTTGCTTTTACTATCGAAGTAATAGTCAAAATTTGCAGGTGACGATGCGTTGTTGGCGCAGTGGTTCTCCTATTTGGGCTCTCCAATGCCATCCGTGCTGTTAAGCCTTGTGCAAAAGCCGTTTCCAGATCTTCGTCTTGCATCACTTCGCACGTTTGCCTCCCTACTGGCACATCCTTTCGCTCTGCAGATATTTCTTGGTTTGTCAGGGTTTGTTTCAAACGAATTTTTTTATCTGATTAGACTTGCCTTTTTGAGAAGTTTTTTCGTTATCTTTTTCGAATGGTTAACGGCTATCGATTATAATCAAATAAGGTTAAAAATTGATTGCTCATTGAGCTGAATTTTTGCAGCTTTCTCGACTGGCTACTGGACCAGTCCACTGAACACGAATGGGAAGCTGGTCGTCTGAAAGCGGACATAATCCGGGCTCTGATCGCTAGTAATTCTCCACATATCGATGCTCCGCTGAAATTGAGAATGAAGGCATATTTCGTGGCACCTAGGAAAGATCCCGAGGTGGAGATGATGCTGTAGTAACTAGGATATTGAGCTATTTTATTGTTTGTAGTCATTGCACGAAATCTCTTGTTTTATGTATTGTTCGGCAATGGAATGACTTCTCTTCCAGGGGAGAATTCCCTGTTCAACATCCTTCAAGAATCCTTTATTACGAAAAATGAACAAGGCCCAGAGAGAGCTTTTTCCAGTAGTGTATTGTTTCAAAGCGACATTTTTGTCCAGATGTGCGAGAAAATACTATGAGACTGCAATAATTCATCCGTATGAGTCAGAAAAGTGTTCTGTGAGGCAACTGCTGGTGAGGGTGTGGAAAGAAAGAAAGCTCTCGCTCATGACACACACCATCGAATATCAGGTTGCACGCACTGAAGAAAATGAAAGGTTCAAGGTAATATATTCCCGGTGTTTTCAGGCAAGAGCAAGCTTTCCACTACTGATTCTACCGTCGCAAGAAACTAAATCCTCCCCTCATTACCGCTGAAATCTAGGAAGTCCACAATGTTTGTGACAGATTGACCACTTGGACGCCGCTACCGGAGACTGTCACTTCTACAGTGGCAGACCTCATCAGTAACCATCAGAACTGTGAAGCCTTAAGACCATCTTGCTTTTGTTCATGGAGTGGCTTGTCACTAGTCCCCCGCGGGTTGCAGGGTCAACTGACATTCTACTTGATGCATTGTGGAATACCGCGACTGAGAAGGAGGAGCTTAAAATTGGTTGTTGGAGAACCATTGACCCGTACTTTCAGCTTCTTATCGCTGCGCTCTCATGAAGCGAACTGTTTTTAGGCGCTCTGCTAGTCCTGAAGTGGCTAGCGAATGATGAATCCAACGTAGCTTAGTTTTTTTCAGCACAGTTTCTCGCTGCATCTCCTCTTTGATATACCCGTTTTTCTTCAACATGTTGGCGACCACAGTGAGGTGTTGTCCTCACAATTTTCTTTTTTAGTCAGTGTTCGATGCTTTAAATGATCCCCACATTCATTAGCACATCACATTACGGTGGACCGCTAAGTGTTCAGCTCTCGTGCAGCTACATTCTCCGTCAATATTTCGGACCAGAGCACATCGTAAAGGATTCCCTAACAGGGGAGGGTCGTATTTGGGCTGATAAAAATTTATTTTGATAGTTGGTTTTTCTGTCCCACAGGTGTCGTAAAGAGGGGACGTATTTCTCGTCCGACTTTCTGAAGAAGGTTGCTGACTTTTCGTGATTTCGTGATTTTTCCTGTTTCACGTCGCTATTCCCCCTGAATTTTCCTGTTTCACGTTGCTTTTCCTGTTTCAAGATGCTATTCCCCCCAGCCAGCCCCCCCCCCACCCCCTCGATGGCTTGATTCGATGAGGAGGGAACTAGAGGGAGGGGGTAGTCGTAACCCCCTGACAAAAAGGGGTCGTACGGACTCGACCAAAATTCCCAACCAAAGATGTGCCCTGGTCGGACCGCAGTATTACTACTATATATCCGAATCTTTTTATAGTTCTGTCTATCAACAGCTCTGGGTTTTTTTTTCATTTTTTCCTTTGTGTTAAATAGATGAAAATGTTCACCGTCGCATCATGCAACATATGGTTCCCTGTGGGGTTAAGGGAGCAGGGCTAGAAAAGAGGGTCATTTCAGTGGACTTCCTCTTTGATGTGCCTATATGACTGAAGTCGTGACAATGTGAAATTTACATCACGCTTTTTTTACGGTTTTCACGTTCGAATAACGTTCCTGGATAGAGTGCATAATAATGGCCTGCTTTTCGACCAATCTTTCTTCTCAGTGACCTGAATATAAGTCGTGTTTGAGAGGATCCTTTATACCTAAAGGCGCATCACATTTAAGTTTCTGGAGGGATATTGTTGTAAGGGGAAATCCCAAGAAGGGAAAAGGCTCACCGGTCTGTCACGGTCATGGGGACTCCTATTTGAAATTGTGGAGTGGATGCGAATGGAAGGGTTGCTAGGATTGTGGGTTGTTAGAACGGGATGTGCGCGAGGAGCACAATGGTTACCAGTAAGCATCCGACAAAGCGTTTTTCATATCCCCGTACAAGTTTGAGATCAGAAAACAGTTTTCGCTGAAGTCGCCAAGATGTTGGAACTATGTAATTTTTTCAAAGACGATAATCTCGATAAAATTATTATAAAGTTCTTTGTAAAGCACTTTTATTTCCTTGAGTACTGTCAGTCATTAGAAAAGATAATGCCGTTAATGAATTAACAGGACTTGTTTATTGTGTTCAAGAGAAAAGAACGTACAATTTTGCTTGTTTTGTCTCATACCATTTCCTTCGTTTGATTGTGAGAACTGCCGGATGAGGGTGGAGTGTAGACGAGTGATGATGACCATATCCCTATGAATTTTCTGTTCACTAGGAGTCAGTACTGCAAATTCATTTTTGTTGACGTGCACCTTATTCGGGTTATTGATAGTAATATCAAGAGTAATAAAAATTTTTGTTCAGGAAGTACTGAGTGTCTAGAGGCGAAACTTCGCATGCTTGCTCTCTTGTTCCGTTGGTCAATTATTAACTTTAAACATTGTTGCAGTTTTGTTTACTATGCCGTAGACGTTAATTTTTACAGTGGTCTAAAGTAGAGCCAAGTCTCTCGAGCTCCAAGCGTGAGCTACCCTTGCCTTCGAGGTGCTTCTTCACCCTTCACCGCAGTTGGCCCCGATGTGCCAAAGTACTCATCCCCATAAATGCAACAGATTCTGTAGACCCCGCTGAAATGACACAGTCGCCCTCCCACTTGGACAAACTATAAAGTTTGGGATGCACGTGCCCGTGCATAAACGGATATACAGGGGGGGGGGGCAAAAAAGTCACTTTTTTCATTGACTTTCGAGGCGCTATAAGTTACACTTTATTAAATTCTGATCGGACATTTCTACCACCATATTAAAGAGCATATTAAATACTATCATGATACTCCGCCACAGCCTTCTGGAGGAGCGCCATCGAGAGATTCTGCCACGCGACCGTGAGTGGTACCTGAGCGCGAGATCGTTGATTTCTCCGCCACTGTAGACCACCCTATTGAACTCCGCCCGAACCAGGTAATTGAGGGGGTTTAGGTCAGGTGACCTGCTTAGATATTCCATCTTCTTCAGGTACTCAACGCCCTTCCATTCCAAGTAGGCGAGAGTTTCTCCAACGCCCTTCGATTCCATGTGGTGGCACCCAATGCTGTAGCAGTACAAAGTTTCCAAGAAGGTACGGGCGACGACATGTGAGGAGGATATTCTTCTCGAGTTGCTCGATGTAACCGCCAGCGCTCACCTTCAGTCCGGAGTCCACGAAGAAAATATTGGTCTTTCCATTTCAGGTACGTCCGGCGACTGCGGTGAAGATGATGTCCTAGACCGTAGCGACGTCGGAGCTGCTCGATGTTGGAGGTCTTCCAGATCGAGAGTACTGGTCTCCAGGTAGCTATCCATGGGTGACTCCATACTAGAAGTTTCGCAGCTGTTTGGAGGTGACATGAATTCCAAAGGTCTTCTCCAGTCAGGCTGCGACTGGAGATGACTTCATATTTTGGTGTACATGAAGGTGATGGGCGAGAGCCAGCTCCTGCTTATCGAGGAACATCTTGGGTATCTTCCGCCCTGGTACTCGTATCCACGTCTTCTGTCTGGGCTGCGAAAACTTTGCTGATATGTGACTCGGTCGAAGTGACTTTTTTTGCCCCCCCCCCCTGTATAGCCGACTGAGTGCACGACGCTGCTTTAAGTTAGTGGGTGGTACATGTACAGTGGCCACCGTGCGTTCTGAACCAGTCCCCCAGACACTTCCTGATGGAATTGCTGACTTCTTTGGAGAAAAAGCGGTAAAATGACTGCCTGCAAAACTGCGGTAAAATAAACGGGACTTTTCCGCTCATTGAGTCACGAACCAACATGAACCGCGTCTACTGTTCATGGCGTCATTTCTTGCTCTGTATGAGGTCGCAGCGGTCCGCTACCCACACAGTCTCGCAATTTTACTGCCAGTTGGGATCCATATCGCTCATCCTCTCTCGAACAGACATATGCCGCTGCTCGAAACATGCGCCCTAGAAGTGCTCGCTTGCTCTGGAAAGGATGGTGGTGACTGACGGAGCTAGAAAGTCCCTCTAGTTTTACTTCACGTCCCTGAAGAAATCAGCGATTTGTTTAAGAAGGATTTGAGGAGGCCTGGTTCATACACAAATTGGACACACCCCTTACAATGGGCAGTTGAGAACTAGACCACACTAGGTACTGCTGCAAGCCCCGCCCAACATCCCCGCCCACTTCTTAGCGCGGTCATGGTTTTCCAAAATGTTTTATGAATTCTGCTTCTTCGAATTTTTTTTCACTTTTGCTATTTGACACACACACCACCACCACACACATTTAGACTGGATTGGTACCGACAGATATGTGACTCCGCCTACTTTTCAATGGAGTTACGCAAATTTTGAATTTTTAAAACTTTTTTCGACGTCGCTCTCCTCACATTCAGTTTCACAAAACGAGCTCATAGCCATGCATTCACACAGTAGCAAGCTAAGCCTCATCTCTCTGCCCGGGCCCAATTTTGTGTTTTTCGCGGAATTTTGACTTT
>MU913176.1:2996-31949 GCA_036418165.1 Cooperia oncophora
AACCAGTGCATTTCAGCGGCTGCTAAAGGGCTAAACGAATTTCTAATTACATAACTCAAGAAAATAAAGAAAACTGTTTTACTTCTTAAAAAGTAATACTTTTGAAAACTCTAGATCAGCGTCAAATTGTCATCCTTATAAACGGCGAGCCTTGACAATAGTGCAATGATTAAAGACACCTTCAAGGATTTCTAAACTTCATGGACGGTTCCAAACACAGCAGCAGTAATAATTTGCAATGGAAAAAAATGGGAAATTTTATCGAGGAGCGTATAAGACATTTGCTACTTACAGCTGATGTCATCAAGCTTATTGGTTCCCGTTAGTACGAAGAGTTCGAAAGGGATGTCATCGTGAGATAACATGGGGCTTACTCCGACCCGCAACCATTCATGCCCCTTAAATGAGAGCCTGTGTTTTTTCTTGTATCTTTTTGTAAACAAATTATCTACAATATAAAAGCCCCGTCCGTCTCAGCACACTTCATTTTAACCTCAACTAACAACGAGAGCTTCTAGTGGGTGAAGTATATTCCTCCATTTCCGCTGAGCAGGTGACAGTACAAACTGTTGAACACTTGTTTTCTTCTAGGAAATGCAATGTGACCAATTGAATAGAGAGCAGGACGTGCTAGGCCCAACAGCTGGTTCCAATGCCAAGTCTCCACATGACAAAGTGGACCCTTCAAAGTCTCCGAATGACAAAGTAGACCGTCCGAAGTCTCCAAATGACAAAGAAGACGCCAAACATGAACCAGAAGACAAGGGAAAGCCACCGGAATCGGCAGCGCAACCCAAGAAAATCAAAGCGCCGAAGCCTGGCGAAGGTGTCGTTGCAGTTCCATACGACGATTCATCGTCGTCCGAGAGGAAGAAGAAGAAAAAGAAGGTTTTTGTTCGTGAAAATAAGAGAGAGTTAAGCAGAGATGACGACAAGGAAGGAGGGGGCAAGAAGACACTATCAGCAGAAAAAGAAGACAAAGATGACAAGAAGGCGGAGGCTAAGCATGACAAGGCGAAACAGAAAAAGTCTGAGGAGAAGCACTCTGACGTATTCGATTATGAACTAGCGAAAACGCAGGATCTTAATGAAGAGGCGAAGTAAGTAGAACAATTAGCGCAGACGTTTTCTCGAGGTTTCAAAAAGGCTATCTTTTCAGGAAGAAGAAAGGAACGTACGTTGATAATCTCTTCTCAAATTGCCATGTGTGGAATGTATGCAAAGCGTGTTCCCACGCACAGTAGAGTTTGTGTTGTGGGAATCCCATTTTGACTCACTATTCGCCCTTTGAATTGCAATCTGAAGAGCAGTTTACCACACTTTTCGATGGGGCATGAGCATCTATAGTTGAGTAGCCTTGAAACCTTTCCGGTACTAGCTTTCGATCCTCGTTGATAACATGAATGCAGTGAAACCATGTAACATCATGGGCGGTGCGTAAAGGAGGCGCACGGGCGCCAACCGAGGAGCCGACTGGTATCAAATCTATGTGTGAGGACCGGTGCGTAACAGTATGGCTGCCTATGCGCTAAAACTCAGAAAAAAAATAATTGCTCTAGGGTACGCCCCGCCCACTGTGGGCGGGTCTCAGCACAGCACAAACTTGCTGGATGTTCTGCTTCTCCAACGACTTTTCCGATCTCCAGACCCTCTTAGGACCAATTCATCAAACCTTGTAGCAAGCACCGCCTATCTGAAGTGCTGCCCGCCCACTTTGGGGATATCTTCCTAACTTCGTCTACTAAGCGATAGCCTCAATCCACTTTTGCTTTGGTCTTTGCTGCTTTGCGACCGATTCGCAAATTTTACTACCAATCGCAAAACCCACACTGGAGCAATGATTGCGCCGCAAAATGGGCGTGCTCTCTTCTCACGAGTAATACTTCTGCCACGTCTTTACTTGCCGCTGCGCAGGCCGCCTATGCGCGCATGTGTTTCCAAACACCCTAGGGCCCCTTCCAGACGGCGGCTTGATTGTCCTGCCTTTACAGGCCCCTTCTGTGGCGTGTGTTTCTCCCTTGCTTGAGTCGGACTCAACTTCGTTTTCATGTCTTTTCTGGTGCCTCAGAAAGAGTTTTTTGTTACTGCGGGTGGTGTAGCCAATGTTATGCAACAGGACTTCGTTGGCTCCAGGAATATCAATACTCGTCAATACTTGTCGAATTTCCGAAGTAGCTGCATGAGGCTCTCAGTGCGATAGATTGACTGACAAAAAAGGTCCATTTTCACAGTAGTAATTCTACGTTTTAACAGAAAATTCAGTCCGAAATCGCGCGATAAAACTGATCAAAAGAAAGCGAGCCAAGCGAAGTCGAAGCAAAAACCAACTCCGAAGAGGGATAAAGAGCGCTAAGCAAAGGGCAAGAAGCAAGGGTGGTTCAAAGTGTCGATAGTTTACTCAACACAAGTGCTTTCGTAAGACCATTGCAAGAAAGAACGAAAATGAATGAGATCTGGTGTTTCTAAAAGTTAAAGTATGTAAAAATGCGCATAAGTGGTATAAACAGTGAAGTTTGAGTCTCAGTGATATAACATGCCCACTTGCAACAATAGCAGTATTTATGATAAACACGGTAAGATACGAAGACCAACAGAATTACTGATACGTACACAGGTATTATACAAGAAAAGTAGGATGAAACTAAACCAACTTAATGGCCGAGATGAAGTAAGAGTGCGAAGAGTTATACTGTAAAGAACGAATGTGAGGCCGTGGAACCGGTAGAGCTGGCCTTTGTGTGCTAGCAGTGACTGTGCGTTGGGAACGGATTGACTGACCAGATTTGCGTGCGAAAATTGTGATACAGGTAAATTTTGACGAGGGACGGGACTACAGGAAGAGGGAATTGCTTCCTGTGATGCGTCCAACGATCGCAAAAACGGTGGCGAGGTGAAGCCGATGAGGACTAGGAAGTAATTCGAGGCAACAAGAAGGAAAAGAGATGCTTCAACTCGGCAGCCAGCCTGCTATATACCAGGCGGCTTCTTCCAAGGCCTGCTGCATCCAGTAGGACGCTCAAAAACTAAGTTGAGCGAGGGGCGCAAGAAAGATCAGGGCAGGAAATTGGGTGATCTATCTGCGGGTACGAACTAAAAATTGTGATAGATTCCCCATAATCTCTGCCTCCTCCAGCCTCCGTAAGAAAAATCGCGATAGGGGATGTGGCGGCCTTTATAGCACCGGGAGCAAATAGGAAAGGACAAAGATCAGTCGACCGGTAGCTCTATTTCGGTGGACCGATATGAGCAGTTGGTCGTCGTCGGAACGAATCGCGAAACAAATAGAAGCATATCCCTACTTTTTTACTTATCCTAATTTTTTAGACGCTCAAATAGCAGGACCAAACATTGCGGTACATTAACGTCAGCAATGATCTGCAATGCTGGATATATTAGCAAAGAGTGGGGGTGGTGACGGGAAGCAGGGATGAGCACAGCCTTGACGTTTTCTACAACTGTTGTTCCTCAATCAGTCACTAAATGATCACTGCTAGTGAAGGCAGTGGGATAAAGGGGGGGGGGAGGAATATGCGGGCATATTCCATCCTTCCTGACAGCGTCCAGACTGGTCGCGACGATTTAATCCATTCACATATTCAGTAGTATGAGCACAATGCCATTACTTTTTCCAGAGAGAAAAAGAAAAGTGACAAAAGCAAACCATCTAGAACCAAGTAAGGAAGATGCACCTTCAAAGTGCAGTGTATGACTTTTCTTCTAGAGATGTTATTTTCAGAGGCAGTAAGAATCAAAAGAACGGCGCAACGAAAAGCGCCGAGATCGTCAAGGAAGGCAAAGAGAAGGGTTCCGAGGACAAGGCTAAGGATGAAGGCAAACCGAAAGAGGACAAGGCTAAGGATGAAGGCAAACCGAAAGAGGACAAGGCTAAGGATGAAGGCAAACCGAAAGACTCTGATTGCAAACTTAAGGGTAGCAAAGAAGCAGATGACAAGGACAAAGATGTTAAAGACCTTAAGCCTAGTAAAGAAAAAATGCCGGAAGACAAAGGAAAGGATACTAAGGAGCAAGGTCCCGGAAACAAAGCTAAAAATTCTAAGGAGAAGATCGCTGACGATAAACCTAAAAATGACAAACCAAAGGGCGCCAATGAGAAAAAATGAAGTGCGTCATGTCAATAACTCACAATCTGAAGCACTTTCAAATACTCTGTAGAAGCGTCATAAAAGCTTCAAGAAACATATGTAAAATAAAACTTTACTCAATATTACACATGCGGACGAGTGATTTGATATACGAAGTCAAAACAAGCTACTTTTGGAGGTATCCAGCGGTGATGAATCGTGTTTTTTACACTGTAAAAGCTTCCCTGAAGCTTCAAAGACCAGCGTACAGCAGACAAATATTGTGGGTAGTGGAAATGGAATACGAATGACAAAGTGGTAGGTAACTTACTAGGGAAGTACGCCAACTTACAATGGAACTTTGAATGGAGACGTGGGTAAATCGATAGAGCTTGTAAGGCTATTTACAAATAGCATAGCACTAGTAGTAGCAAAACTGGAACCTGCTTTCACAAGCAACTTATGAGCAGGTAAACTTTGTAATGGTGCAGTAGGGTGGAGGCTTAGTGGTGAGCTAGGAAGCATAAGCGAGGAGTCGCATACGTCTAATAGAGTCGTCGAACGTCTAACCTTACCACTGAACTACCACCGCTCGATTTGACGTATGCGATTCCTCGCTTATGCTTCTTAGCTCACCACTTAAGCCTCCACCCTACTGCACCATTACAAACTTTACCTGCTCATAAGTTGCTTGTGAAATGCAGGTTGCAGTTTTGCTATCTATATTTGTAAATAACCTTATAGACTCTACCGCTACCCAGGTCTCCATTGAAAGTTCCATGGTAAGTTGGCGGACTTCCCTGGTTAATACATAGAGAAGAGGAAAGCAGAAAAATCTGCGGATAACCCTTTATCGAAGCGAAACCGCTGCGCGAACGAGTGAGAAAGAAGTTTGCCGGTGCGGATCCAAGTATCTTACGGCTTCTCTTATATTATGACCTCGTCATCGTTGTTTACTTTACTTATATTGCGGTGCCTCTCGAGGTTTAGGTGGAGGAGTTATTGAGTGGGCTAAGGTTTTGACGTTTTCGTCTTCATCAAAGACCAGATTTTTACCCTGACTCCGCTGTCATGTCCGGACAGCAGTCTGTTCAGATGGAAAGTATACTAGGCCTACTGGCCTATCTTTGCGATCGCATGTGACAGTGGATTCACGGTGAAAGTCTGACCTCTAGAGAAGACGACCACGTCGAAACGTTAGGCCGTCGAATAGAGATTCCCACCTAAAAGCCTCGAGAGGCACAGCAACACTCTCAGAGTAAAAAATGCCGGTTACAGCTTGAAAGAAAATGAATAATATTCGAGCTGTACGTCGTTCTTGGGTTCCGCCTAAACTTCTGTCTAATTTGGTTGCGAATCGAGGTTTCGCTGATGGCCATCCGACAACCTGTGCCGATAATGTTTCAGAAAGGACCCATTCCGATCCGAACATGTACGATCACATTACGCAAAGACAGAGGATAGCATATGAGCGACGTTTCCTCTCAGCTCATTAGTCTTTTTATTTGGCGTCATGCCACCATGGGTAAGCAGTCTTGTCATGGAAAAAAAATGGACTTTTTAGCGAGATTTTCAGGAATATGAGAGTAGATTGGGACGCGTCACGGCGCCCAGCGTCCTTATGACGCATTTTCGGGTATCGCGCAAATCTCTGCAGAGGTCAGGTCAATATCAGCGTAATCATGGGCAACTGGAACTCAATCCTTTGAACTGCGTCGATGCACTCTAACAGTTACATGAGTCATTTCGTGACCACTGCGACTTCGCACATTTTAGCATTTCACGCATCATCTGTGGATCATCTCTCTTGAAGATTCTATACCCTGTCCCTGTCTGTCGCGTATCTTTTTGCACGGTGCCCACAGAATCACCCTCGAACCGTAGAGGATTGGGTTTGGCACTTTTTCCGCCTCTCCTGCATCGTCACTGCTCAAGGCGGTTAATGTTGTAGTGGAGTATCCACTTCTCAACTCCAGTGACAACGTTGTCAGGCCACGCATGCGATTTCTCAAAAGTACACTCCTTATCACTGAACCAGAGTAAGCGTGGCATTTGAGCATGGCACGGAGCCAGTTACTCGTGAAATATTCCAATTTGGGACAACTGTGATCCTGTTCTTCGACACGACAACATTAGTGTCTATAATAAATGAAAATATCTCACCCGAAGATAGACTCTCTTAATTGAGTTGAAGGCATGCAGCCACGCCTATCCCGATCTCTGGGATTTCAAGTCGTCATCCGGGCAGTTGATTATTCGGTCAAATGGTCGCAGCGCGGCTGCAGCGCGTCACGACCGCGGCGATCAGCTGTTTCCAGCCTGGTTTAGCAGTTTTCTCCTTGAATTTTCACTGTATTTTCTATTTTTCTGAAGGTAAGTTGTTGTTTGTCTTCATGAGGTATGCTGATACGTGGATTCTTTTTTTTTGTTCCCGTGGTGAAGTGTTTTGCGATTTTTCAGGTATTTGTTTGAATTGTTTGTTTAATTGTTTAATTGTTCGCGAAAATTAGAGAAATCTCAATCATAATTTACCTTGTGAAGACAAGGAACAACAACCTAAGAAAAGCAGCCAAAAACAGTGAAAAGTAGGGAGAAAATGACTAAACCAGGCCGGAAACAGCTGATCGCCGCCAACAGTTCCTACGTACGCGGTCGCTGCTGCAGCCGCGTCTGCGACCCTTCGACGACCGCCTGATCAACTGCCCGGATGACGACTGTAACAGGAATGGTGTCTATCTTGCGATCCATGTCGTGTTGCGTCAATGCGTGGGGTATCCACCTATCCAATTTTCGGAACTTGCCGATTGCACCCAGTGCAGGAGGAACGGTTGTGTAGGAAAGACCAAGACTGGTTGGCATCGACGAGAAAACTGGCATAGGCTCTTGTTCACACGCTTCCGTAGCATGTCCAATTCGTTGTCACTGGGCGCCCAGACCTGTCTTCATCTTCGATGGGTAAGTCACCCTTCTTCAACTTGTGAACCAACGGTGGATGGTCATTCGACTGGGAACAGCAGCCGTATACAGGGCTCATTGGGATTGAGGACATACTGTGGAACGGCATGATATGGCGAAAGTGGTGCTCAACTAACACGAACTGCGAAGGCATTTCAGAAGGGATCCTGCTATACGTAATCCGCTAAGCGTTTACCTGTGTGTGTCTGTCTGTCACGAAATTCATAGCGACCCCAGTAGCTGTGGGAAGTTGATTCCAAGGAGTGATATAGGGGCTGTGACGGGAACATTATTGGTGGGTGACAGGGAGTGATACCAGCTGATAAGATCTGATAAGAGGCGTCAGAGTGGGAGGGCCACCGAGTCCATAGCACGGGTCACAGCAATAGTGGGACGTTAGTTCCAAGGCATGATATAGGGTATGGGACAGGAGCGTTATTGGTGGGTGACAGGAACTGCTAGAAGCTGATAAGATTTGATAATGGGAGTAGGAATGGCGCCATATTCATAACGCGGGACACAACAACAATAGGCGTTGGTTCCAGCAGGAGATGTAGAGGAGAGGTTGGGGACGTCGACGGTGGGTGATAGAAATTGATAGCAATTGATAGTGGCTGGTAAGGAACGTTGCCATTGTTGTTCAGTCGAAGTGCTACAGTCTTTACACTGGATGCATTTGCATGTAATGATGTCGAGCGGGGGAGGGCGGAGGGTATGTAGCTTGCCTGAAACAGGAATGTCAGGTAACTTCAAGAATCAAATGCCTGTAACACACTTCAGTAAGATTTTTTACCTTTAAACTTTTAACTACTGATGAGAACGAACAGGATATTATGAAACAAATGTATAACTAGCGTAGCTCAAATATTAGCACCTGCAAGCACTACGAGGACTTCAGCGATTACATAGTAGTGGAACAGGTAAGCGCTCATCGGTAGGCATTTCGATGCAGGTAATGGAGACTGAATTTGCTCATCTAGAGGGATTCATATTGCGCTGTAATGTCCGACAGTACTTTCTATTCAATAGATGTACAGTCCTCATCATTGCGGACCGGTGGGGCGTGTCAGCCAGTATGAGTGTGCACACTTTGCAGTTGAGCCGTTCTGCTTTGAAACGCGTATGCGACAAAAAGTGGTAGAAAACGAGTAATACGAAGGATATAATACAGTAATGTCACTTGCCCGCTTCAACAACTGGTGCAGAACGACTTTGGCACCGCGCCAAACGCAGCCGCACTGACACGCCCCACCGGTCCGCAATGATGAGGACTATATGTATAATAAGGCATTATGGCGAAACCACCACCTCCTTAAAATATAGGCGCGGACTCAGGAGTGCAGAATCTGCTGGGTCACTCTATTCATTACGAATCGATCAGCTGGAATATGAGCAGTTCGCTGCACGAAGAAATTCCGAAAAAATGAAGCGCGCCTGGCGGCCAGACGCAGCTCATAGTAAGAACGGAAGGCGCTACTCAGCCCTCCTCAAGAGAAGGAGAAATCTCGGCGTCAGTCGGGCGACCGACTGGTTTTCTATACTTTAGTTAACACTCAGTGCATAGTTATTAATACTCAGTTCTAACGGCCATGTAACCATTCCTGTATTTGAGAGAAAGAAGTGTAACGTCCTGCATATATGTACTGTCAAGGATGAGCGCACAGCGTTCGTTAGATACACTGGTCCAAAGATACTTCACTTGGGTTCCTGAGCTGTCTTCAATTATTCTTCGAGTTTCTTTCATAGTGCCGTTGCTAAGAACACAGACCTACCTCGAAAGCGTTCTTTGCGCCTAACGTTGGAGCTTATGTGAGAAGACAATCACGGATAAGCGGCGTCGACCTAGACTGAAATGCCTGTGGCTGGACAGCTTCAACAGGAAAGTTGCTGAACTAGGCGCAGGGTTACCTTACAGGCGTCTGTGCCAAGAGGTTTTGTCAGGAAAAGATGTCTGGAATCGAATCCCTCCTCTGAAGCAGGTACAGGAGGAAAATGAATGACCTAACAACGCTGTTTAGAGTATGACAGGAAGGTCTGTGGTTGATTTAGGATGCTCTCTCACCCTTTGTCCTCTACCACCAGAGGGGATAAACATTAACTCTTTCTTCCTAGTGCTAGATCTGATGTCAGAGTGGATTTTCACTGTGAGGGCTTCCACTGAACCCAGGAAGTTCGCTAAGATGCATATCATGCACGGAAGCCTAGCTCAGCTCAGAAGGGCCTTTCGCTCATACTTAGCTTGAAACCACAGGCTTGTGGAAAACGTTATGTTTTCGTCACTCTTGTTCCTCTTTTTTTACGTCTTCTTGTAGAATGGCGGTTCAGTTTTACGCATTTATGTTGCTTGTTATGGCTTTTGTTGTTCTTTCTAATGATCCATGTACCTCTCTGTGTACTGTAATCAATACTGAAAAGTCATCTAAATTTTTTATGAGTGAACAAAGGAAGGAAGTCACATACCAAACAAACAATCAAGAAGAACGGTGCAATATTTTCCACTTAGTGTGTACTGCATTTTTTTCCGATTCTTTTCAAGGCAAAAAGAGCGTCTCACAAGTCAACAGTGAGCTGCATCTTGCTGAAACTCATAGATGACTTAAAAATTCGTTCGAAAGTGATCACCTGTAGTGAAGTGCACGAATATAAAGAAACTCACTACTCACACGAAGTCAATACTAAAATAATGACAAGGAAACTACTCACACGAGGTCAATACCAAAATAATGATAAGGAACCTTGTAAGATAAAAACAACTAGCAAAGTTACAACGGCCGCGGCAATGGTATAAGAAGACAAAGCAGGTTTTGCGCATAAGATTCTTTGATCAGTATTTTCGCACAAGAAGTCAACAGTGCCTCACTAGGCGGAATAAATATTCGATTCTCAAATGTAGTTTAACACTTTCAATATGAACACTTCAGTATATTGGTAGTAATTGGCTCGAGTTAGGAAAAGGCAGTGCATCAGATACGTACTTAGTAAGCGGTCAGCATGAAACTAGCGGCGTGTCGGCATGATGGTGTGATTGAGAGGAACTCTGGCGCCCAGTAGATGCGATGGTAGCGTCGATCCTGAAATTCAGTTCTATTATTTGAGTAATATGCGAACGTTATAAGGGCGAAGATGGTGTAGTGATAAGGAGGGATACAACCTCTACGGTTCGAACGCAGAACCTTGGATGGGCTTCGGCCTCGACCCCCTCATCTCTTGCAGGGTGATCAGTGATAACGAGACCTCTCCATTGGGATAAACACACTGATGTGTCAAATGAATTAGTCATTGCACAAGGTTTACTCTAGTTCGCTGCGGATGAAGGGGCGTGTCAGGAGGGACGAGTCTGGCGAGGTGCCAAACCTAACATCCATCAGTTTTTGGAGAGAGTTGGTGACAGGACTGTGTCGTATCACTCGTTTTCTACCGGTTTGTCCATACATTCTTCGACAACCAACAGGGAACCAGTTTGGCACGATGGCACACTCATGCTTGACACGCCCCTTCATCCGTAGCGAACAAGAGTGTAGTTTGTATTCGAAAGATAAAGTTAAAGGCTACTAATGAGGGTGCATATAGGTACACATACAGGGGGGGGCGAAAAAAGACTTTTTTCTTCCTTGACTTCCGAGGCGCTATAAGTTACCCTTTATTAAATTCTTTTCGGACATTTCTACCACCACCTTAAAGAGCATATTAAATACTATCACGATACTCCGCCACAGCCTTCTGGAGGAGCGCCATCGAGAGATTCTGCCACGCGACCGTGAGTGGGTGCCTGAGTTCAGCGAGATCGTTGATTTCTCCGCCACTGTAGACCACCCTATTGAACTCCCGAACCAGGTAATTGAGGGGGTTTAGGTCAGGTGACCTGCTTAGATATTCCACCTTCTTCAGGTACTCAACGCCCTTCCATTCCAAGTAGGCAAGAGTTTTCCCAACGCCCTTTGATTCCATGTGGTGTCACCCAATCCTGTAGCAGTACAAAGTTTCCAAGAAGGTACGGGCGACGACATGTGGAGAGGATATTCTTCTTCAGTTGCTCGATGTAACCGCCAGTGCTCACCTTCAGTCCGGGGCCCACGAAGAAAATAACCCACAAGAATTTAACCCAAAATGATTCCTGTTGATCACATATGAGAGCAGAAGCAGGAATTAATACGGAATTGCGTCCACGATGAAGAAAAAAGAAATGACAAAAGCGAGAGCAAATTCCAACCTCAGCAGGTCTCCAGTCATCTGGTTGAAGGAATGGAGCCATGTAATCAAGACCAGAAGTACGTCCACGCCAGTACCGAAACCAGTTCTCAAATCTGTAGGAATTTTTATGGAAGGTATTACGAATTACGGAAGAACTTCACCAATCAGAAATGCCCCTCAATAGCCGCTCTTACTTACCGTTACACTATTTTACTAACAACAGCTACTTTACTTTCTTACCTAGTGGTGCTTGTCGGCAAGGTATAGCAACGTCTCAAATTCGGTTCCTGTGGCATCTCAAATCGGTTGCGAGGCTGCATCGTAGTGCGAGGGAGCATCACTCGATGACTGAAAAGTTATCAAAATCGAGAGAAAAATCATCTATTTTAGCTCGGCTTTTTTTAATCAAGCGTCTTTCTTTTTTGGCGGTGTTGTTTTACTACCAAGTGTCCCAAATTGCTCGTATTTGCTGGCCAACGAATACTTTGACTTTTTTTTCTATTACAAAATTACATGTGTAGAATAAAATGTTCCTTCCAAAGTTTTACCGCCACTGGTGAAGAAGGTTATGCTTTTCGAGACAATATGTTTAGTTCCGCTCCCAAATGAGGATCAGTGAACTTTGAGACTACGAAAATTAAGTGCCAAGTCTACAAAATTGAACATTTCCGATCACCCCATTTGTGGCTGATCGGGGTGCAAGACCTGTAGATTGCCCAAGCGAGGTGTGATCACTACTGCTCAGTGCAGCTTGAGCATGGTTCACGCTGTCTAGACGGGACTCTCAGGTCTCGTAAATATGTATTTCTTCGGACGATCAGTTGAGCTCGATGAAAAGCGGCTGCTCGCGAGCCAATTTACTGAGTCAAAAAAACTTTCCCAGCAAGTGAAAATGACGATTAGCGACGCTGGATTCCCTCGGTCGTTTACGATGCTCGTCAAGAAAAATTTTATCCGTTCGGCACCTACTGAAAGCAAGAGGGCGTCCAGGACATGCCATCCCTATCTGCGAAGATGAAATTGAAACCTCTGATTTATTTGAACAGATTTTGTGTTGGTTCCTGGCTATGTCTCGTTGTTGTAGTCTTAAAATCAAGTGGCACAATAAATCCCCTAGCGTTTAGAATTAATACGCCTAGCAGGACAGAATTTGGCGCATCTGAGCAGGTGCTGCGTGGCGCCTTCTTCAAGAAAGGTACCTTTATAGCGCCCTATCAAGCTGCAACATACCGACCCGGACGCCCACCGCGCCCACCCGCCCACAAATGTCCGACCGATGCTGATGCTCGTATCGCTTCATTTGCGAAGTACAATATAAAGCGAAAGATTGACATGAAAATGCTGCAGGTCCTGCATGGATATATGAAGGCATACATGCAGCCGTATCTTCCGAAGCGGACACTGGCAAAATACTACCGGGAACCTCGTCCGAAGTTGTTTTCTGGGTCATGTAGATCAAAGGCTTTTTTCCGCAAATTTTGACCGTTCCACCTTACTTTACCGTTTTGCACCCAGTGCCAAATTATCCTGCCCATGCCTTTAGCGCGATGTTGCAATGACCTAATAGAGAGTAACAGAAAAAACCTTCGAGTAAGGCTGCCCATTTACGAAAGAAATATTACCGCCTCGAAAATCCATGCAAACTGTCTTGTACAACGCGAAGTTCTCTAGCGCAAAGTTCGAAATGCATTTTCAGAGCATTTCATTCTTTGCCCAAAATTTTTTAATTAGAATGAAGCCCTTGCTTATGTGAATCCCAATCTTTTGTTGTTCCATAGCAGTCATTTTTTGTTGAATTTTTTTTTGTCCTTCGAACAATTAGGCATCTCAAGTAGATGCTCGATACCTATAGAGTGTCCGCTGTTTACTGTAATGCATCCTGCAATACAATCCCCTCTCACATGCTGCTGTGCTACTCAAACGCTCTCAACGAATTTTCCTGAAAATTTTGCCATCAATCGGCGGAGGGGAATGGGGTATGTACCTCTTATCCAGAATGGCAGAGATATTGCTTCTGTAGTTTTGCCATGCTTCCTGACAGGAATAATCAGCGCGCGTGAAAAGGAAAACTCAACAGTCGGGAAAAATTTTCTCAAGCATGGTATGACCTCTCCCCGCTGACCAAATACGACACGTTGCCCACCCTATAGGGGATCTCACAGCATACGTGCCTTGCCACTAACAATACAAAATATTTTCCAAATGTTCAGTGAATGTTTCCATTCTTCGAGAGCAGTTATAGAATTCATATAGGAATCATACTAGAACTTACTTCCTATCACGCTCTACCAGCCATTCCCCTTGTTTCGGCGAATAAGCCTTGTGTGGAACAAGCTCGTAAGAGCATCGCCTATTCCTAAAAATTGTTGGGTCATTTTAGAATGTACTCAGCAAAAAAAAGAGAATGTAGGGAATCAACACTTCGAAAGCAAATTTCTGTGGGATTTTTGTTTTAAACTAACCTCGAGGGGATACAGAGACTTGGTGCCAGCGTGGTGTACATTTTTCTTTCCCGAAATGACCCCAAATACGGGTGGTACATCTCATCGTAACGTGAATGCTTGGCAGTATGGTACGCACTGTTCACATCGTCGAATCTGCAAGTGCCGAAGAATGGACATAAATGATGTAGAAATGCGACCACTAGACTTTTCAATCCACTAACGTATTTATTCGTTTATTCTATTTCGCATTGATTTTTTTATTATTATCTGTGAATTTCTCAAGGCAGAGCTCGCGGTACAATAACATGGTTGTTCCCTTTAGCGGAACAACTAAAGATTCTCCATTGGTGTCTATATCGGTATCACAGCTCATAGGGTCTACGGAGTTTCAAAACAAGTGTTTAGTAGGTTTGCCTTGCTCCAACGTGTACCATTAGTTCCTTCAAGAATTATGAGGGTACTGCAGTTTGAAGGCACATTCCGCGATAAAATAAGGCTACGATCTCTCAAATGTGTCGGACGATGTGTTGGACGATCCGGAAAGGCGATTTTTGAGGCTGCGCTACTTTCAAAATGTGAAAAACGGCAAGAACTCCGCTAGAAGCTGACTAATTAGGCCCATGGACACCCCTTAGGCCCATGCCGACCCTCACCGGCTGCTAGCTACTAGTAGCCACTATGTTATCTTCTATAACATTTCGGACTGCTTTTTCTGCTGCTTTCCTCCGCTAATCAGATACTTAGCACTTTTTTGTGCCTATTTGAGTTCCGTTTCCTGCAATTTGCGTGGTGCGGCATTCAAATTGGTGCCTCATGACTATAGTGGCTTCCTAAGACTAGTGCTAGATAGTGCTTGAGGGGGTACACATCCGGAATAAACAGATGACTGTTGACGTCTCGCCAATTGCCTCTGTTCAGATTGAAGAAAATTTGTGAGAAAAATACTCCATTACACTAGCACTTTCGAGAACAAGGACAAACTAGACCATAAATGTGCCACGTTAAACTATCAGAAGAAATTATGGGAAAGGAGTTTCAGTTGCGCTTTGCACTCAAAGAACCAATAGCGATATTGGCGAAATGTATGGATTTTGGACTTGCATGGATTTGGTGAGGACTGGTAAGTAGATGAAAATGAAAAACGAGGACCGTTACGGAACGGGTGGTGAAAGGAGGGGAACAGCTGGAGATGAATGAGTCTAGTTCGAAACATGGAGCTATTGCGCAGAAATCAAGGTGGAGTGGATGCATGCATTAATCCGGTGCTTGCTCGGAAAACTTCGAATGTTGTAAAACTCATGTAATTGACTTGAACGCGGTAGGTACTGATGTTAAGTAAAACAAAGATGGGCTAGAATTTGTGTAAGTGAGGATAGAGAAAAGACTATGGAGAAATTCAGCTAAAACAGAGTTTTTCTACGGCTGTTCATGTAAAAGGGTCCATTGTCAAAGAAAGTCGGTACCTGGAAGATTTTCCAAACTAAAGAACACAAAAAACGGTAATCCGAACAAAACAGTTCGAACGCAACTTTATTTTTTAGAGTGATGCCGGCAAATCCGAGCAGATCTACTATGTGTATAACAACTGGAAAAAAAAATATTTTACTCCACTTCGTTGGTTCATTTTGCCAAATTATCAAGGTTATCAGTAGGTAGCCCCCTTTCATGTGTCATATTTATCGATGGTTTCCTTTATGCAGTTCAATTAGGAACAGTTTTATTGATAGTTCAGTGGATAGTTTCACATCATTGAAAGCAGCTCGTTCACAACTGTTGCAGAAACATGTCAGAATACAGAGAAAAAGGGTCACAGAAAACTAATATGCTCTTTCAATTTTTTTGTTACCATATTTATGGCTCACTCTGTTCAGTACTATTCCCCCACAACATGAAGGAATTTCCTCATCTCCTAGTTGAATTTTTTGAGTATTATTACGTTATTCCTTCTAGTCTTAGCAACATTTGGATTTCTTCGTTAGTGCCATTGGACATGCACTATATATACTAGAAATCCCTGAGATGTGGTAGGCGTGGCTGCGTACTTCAACTAAACGTGGCGGTGGCTGTGTTTGGTGAGATATTTTCATTTTGACACAATTGTGGTCATGTCTCTGTCCAACACACAACAAGATGACAGTTATCTCGAACTGATATATCCCACGGGTATTCTGTGTCTTGTTCAAACGCCTGCTCCATCTCAGGGATCAGGAGCATACCTTCTGATGACTGCGCGGCATGTCCCAGAACCGGAGCCTGCTTATTTTGCTCCTCGGAGATGATCCGCGAAAAGTGAATTGACAAGCAGACGCCAACGGTCAAAGGAGCTTGTTGAAAAGAAACCCTACGGGCAGGGATAAAAATGTCGCGCCGCTACTTCACAGTGTACTAAGTGGCCCCCATAACGAGGGACAAATTGTAACCCCTCATCAGGAAATTGTCAACTTTGCGCGTGGTGCATATGGAGCATGGTTGTCTGATCACCTTTAGTATGCACATATGTTTGAAATCATTTCGCCCCTGAAATAAATGAAGTGGGTGAGTTTTTTTTAGTTGATCGATTAATGGCACCGCGTACCCGCAATTTGAAACGTGATCACATCTGTTACTTGTCCGTCACTGCGAGGGGGCGTACCTCCTTGACTCAAAACATCTGCGAAACAATCAACTGACAGCTGTTATCGTTCACTGAGCGCAACTTCACGTGGGAGTACTCACCACCTTTTGCCGAATGTCCATTCATATTGAAGGCAAATCCCGCGATCATTCGCCATCACAGATAGTGGTTTAGAGGTTTGCATATAGACGACAAGGTTCTGAGTAACTCGATAGTGAAAAAAGAAGAAAAAAATCATGTCAACTGCCCAAGATAGAACCCTATTCCGATCCCAGTTCGTACGTGCCCAGTTACCCCATTCCCAACGCTACGCCCCATTCGCACAGCTATTTCCCCGATAAGAACTCTACGACATATAAGGTGACGATTTTCATGCTTTTTCGTCCTGCAGCTTCGTTTTTTCACTGAAAGGCGAGCCTTGAAGGCGGAGTCTGGGGCGGAGTCACTGGAAAAAAGGAGGCGTCACTGGTCACATGTCTATTATTGCGCTAGAGCACCCCTCCGTAACAATTTTTCTCACGGAACAGGTATAAGATCGCTCGCTGTGGACCAAACTACCCTCCAGATGCCATATTTCCAACTTCTATAACCGTGCCTTTGAGGAGACAGAGGCACACTTGTGCTAAGGAACTGGCGTGTCGAATTACGTTGCTGTGTAGAATTAAGGAAGACTTTATCATCCCACATAGAGACGTCTCCGCACGTCCGCGCTTCGCTAGTGATTGTGAGTTTAAAGGCAGTTGGCACGATGGTTTCCTACTTAGCCTAAAATGCTAGTAGGGCGCTGTATAGTGGGGAAATGGCGAAAGAACGGAGTGAAACGGTCAAAATCCGGCGAAGAAAAGCCTTCCGTTCTCAGTGACTTGTAAATCGATTTCGGACGAGTTCCCGGCTACTAAAGGTACGCGCAATATCAGTCGCTCATCATTGGCGGACGCGTAGGGCGTGCCAGCCAGAATGGAGTGGCCACACTGTGAAGCCGTTCCCAGCCTTTTCTTGTATGCAACTGGGCCGCTCCGTAATGCGACAAAAAAAGTAAAGTAGAAAAACCAGTGATACGAAGGTTATAATACAGTAATGCACAGCCCGCTTCAAAACTGGTGCAGAACGATTTTGCCAAACCGCACCAACGCAGCCGCATTGCCACGCCAGCCGGTCGCAATGATGAGGACTGAGTATGTGTACCCATAATATGCATGCAAAGCATCACGCGCCGCTTCCCGATGCCTTTGTTTCAAAAATTTGCTCAGCTAAAATGAATGAATATGAGCAACGTCAGAACGGTCGTCCGTTTGTGGGGGCGGGCAAGGAAGGCGTTTGGGACGTAAAGTTGTTGCTCAATAGGGCGTTATAGAGGTACCCTCCTTGGAAAAGGCTTCACGCAGCGCCTGTCCGAGGTCACGGAATTCTGTTAAGCCAGTTGTACAAATCCTACACCTGTATACGATTTATCGTGCCAACTGCCTTTTAGACATAAATGATTGCGAGCTGTTTATGGCGAAGGTTGATTACCAGTATATCCTCGGTTTATAAGTCGAAAATAAGTTTTGGGAAGCATCCTGAATTCGTATTGCGGGTACATTCATTGGCTCCCGCGGTTACGATTCAGTCGAATAATGAATGCAAGGGTGTCAATCACATGTTCACCAGATGTGCAGTCTATACGAAAAATGTTGCTGTGTGCCGTTGTTTGTTTGCGTCATAAGCAGTAGCAGTCATGTCTCACGTTACACAACAAGAAAATACTGAATACTCATCACAAGTACAAGTTTGCTCAGAAAAAAGTACAGATACGACTGTAATGAAGAGGAGTGGGCGTAGGGACAGCCCTCAGACTTCTTGTAGCGCTATCAATTGTCGCGCATGAACTGTATCAACTCCGCAGATTCCTTTATGTTCCTTGTCTTTCGGTAATTCAATCCCTTTTGCACTTTTTGTCATTTCCACCTGATTCTAAGCTCCTCTTTTTCAGTTTAACATTGAATTTTGATGTGGTTTTTGATACTTTAATAATGACTTTGTATACCGTTTTTCAAAATTAATTCAGTCTCAGGGTTAGCTATTGAATGTTTTATAACCTTGCGGTGGTGCAATCATTGAATCACAGCTAACGAAATCTGTTTTCGTTCCTTCAATGTTCCATGTTCGTTTAATTTTGTTTCTTGTCTTAAATCACTTATTAAAAGTGAAAAGAGGAGCTAAGAGTCAGGTAGAAATGAGATACAGTGAAAAAGGGATTGAATACCGAAAGAAAGAACATAAAGGGAAGCTGGGATCTAGCACAGTTGTAGCGCGCGACAGTTTGTACTGTCGCGCTACAACTGTAGCGCTAGCAAGTCCTGAACGCTGCCTAAAAGTCGAAAAAACGGGCACGCCCTCGAAAGGTCTTCCGGCAGTAGACGAGTGTTTCGAGAAGCGACATTGTTTCGCGGGTCAAGAGACCAAAGAAAAAGAATCAATAGTTCACGAAAGGCAGGCTGGAAGGCAAAATATTAGGTTGTCCGGAAAGTTCTCAGCGTTTTGTGCACCTATTTTTTGTACATTCACTGCTGATTAAAACTCATTCTGCCTTGCTTCTCAGTAGCATATCCTGTAGAGAATTTCTTGCGCTATCTGATGGTATAATTGCCGTTTCACCATTGCTTGATAAACCCCCTTTTTTCAAGATTTTTTCAAGCATGTGAAAAGAGCACTTTGGACGATTTTTTTCTTCGACTATAAATTGGGGCAATCCGCAATCGAAACAGCTCAACAAATTAACCAGGTGTGGGGGCCCAATAGTGCTAGAGAAAGCACTGTGCGGCAATGGTTCAACAAATTTCGTTCTGGAGATTTCAGCCTTGAAGATGAACCTCATAGCGGTCGACCTAAAGCAATATCTGACGAGGATTTTAGGGGGATTTGGAGGTTGACCCATCCCAAACAGTTCGAGAGATAGCAGAAGAGCTAGGCCTTGGCAAATCCACTGTTGCAGATGGTCTGGAACGCATTGGGAAGGTGAAAAAACTCGACAAGTGGGTGCCCCACAATTTGAGTGACCGGCAGAAATCGCAAATCAATCTCGAGGTTCCTTCTGCATTGCTTTTGCGCAGCAGAAACGACCTGTTTTTGGGCCGAATTGTCACTGTGATGAAAATGGGTCATGTATGATAACAGGAGACGTTCCGGACAGTGGTTGGATTTCGACGAACCACCGAGGTAATTTTCAAAGCCGAACCCTCACGAAAAAAGATTCTGGTCACGGTTTGGTGGTCATCGGCTGGTGTGATCCACTATAACTTTTTATCACCAGGCCAAACCATCACAGCAGAACCCTACTGTGAAGAAATCGACGAATGTACCGAAAATTTTGTCAGATGCAGCCAACACTTATCAAAAGAAAGGGTCCGATTCCTTTGCATGACAACGCCCGCCCACACGTTTCACAAATCACTATCCATAAATTGAACGAATTGGGGGTTGAAGTTCTACCTCAACCGCCATATTTCTTCAGACCTTTCGCCAACCGACTATCACCTTTTCTAACATTTTCAGAACTCCCTTGCTGGAAAATACTTCATCAATCAGGACCAGGCAAAAAGCCTTAGTGGATTTCGTGAATTTTCGACCACCCAGTTTTTTACTTTGATGGGATTTCTCGACTGCTGTCACATTGGCAAAAGTGTGCTGATTCGAATGGTGCCTATTTCGATTAAATCCGATGAGTATTAAAAAAGTTACGATCGTTTAAAGTGAAACACCCAAAACGCTGAGAACTTTCCGGACAAACCTAAACGAAAATAGTTGCATTCCTGGACATTTTGTACAAACAAAAAGAAGCCTACCGCATCGCGGGTGATGTGGAATGTGGCCTCCAATGGTGACCAAAAGGGGTCCGCCATGAATAAGGTAAGAAACTGAGTGTGGCACGCAAATAGTTTTGCGAGCTGAAAAATGGTTTCCCTTTCGGACATATTAGGGCTCGGGTCGTGGCAGTACGACAACCACGAACGTTATTCGACTTGGCAACATTCCAGCAAGAAATCATGCTTCGAAAGCCTCTAGATGGTTTCCATAACTGCGGCACCAACAGGCTCTACTAAGTAACTTGATCTCAGTTTTCTCCACTGATTTCTTCTTTCAAACGTTCAAATGTGCTCTGCTCAATATGTAGACTTTCGACTCGAGAATAGACCACGCACGGAGTGCATTAGGTTGTTATGGTGGAGTTGTCAGCCTAGTGAACTTTGCAGTGGATTTTGCGGAGCACTGAACTGAGCGGCACCAAACTTGGGTTTCCTCTCCTTTGAAGGCAGATTCATCAATGTTTGGCTTTCTTTGTCAGTCCAATAAAATGAAAGAACCCACGACCTAAATAAAACGACTGGGGGGGGGGGGACAGCCGCCTTCCTTTTGCAAAAACGAATCGACATATTCATAGGAATTTAAGCATTTTCACTGACTATTGGTACCCCCGGAAAGTTTCTTTTCCGATTCTTCAGAAAGCATCACAAGTGAATATTTGAAGCGTAAAAGCAACAAAGCGTAAAGGAGAAAAGTAAGTGACTTGGTCATTTCGTTGACATTCCTGGTGGCGACGTAGTATAAGGGAGATCATAGCTTAGCTTTGAGTACTGATTTAAATAGTACTTTTTGATTGTGGCATTAGGATATTCCATAACACTGTGTCCCAAAAACCCTGAAAAAGAACCCGGAAATCACGCAAATGGTTATCACTCTTCGGTTTTACAAGCCAGCTTCAGATGTGAATGATGCTTTTTACAGCCATACGTGACTGCTCTTTCAATTTCCTTGCAGTGAAACTTCAAAAGGCTTACGAATTAACGATCCCCAAGTTTCACTCGTTCTAACTCTTTACGCTGCAGATGGGTGACCGCGGCAGAAAGGTACTGTGATTCAACATTTGGGCAAAACGATTCCAGCAGTACAGTAGGTGCAGCAGTATGAAGGAAGAAAAAGCAATAATAAGTTGAGTGCAGTGAATAAATAGCAGGGTCGAAACAAAGTGTTGAGAAGTTCAATTACAAGCGAAACTCACGCAAGAGAAACAATTTCGTTGAAGGTGTTAGTGGGAGTTCCGGCGATGAAACCTTTGTATGGCACAGCACACCATCGCGACTCAATCGCTTTTTTCTTATTCACCTGGAAATTTCACATTTTATTGATCATTCCTGGAATACTCAAAGTATCAATTCTTGTTTTGCCAATTATCCGACCTTTTGTGTGGCTTCATCGCGTTTTTTCGTAATCCTTTTTGAGGGGTGATAGTGTGGCTTGATAGAATTTTCTTCATGAACTTTTTCAGGTTCAGGCAGGTTATCTTTATTGTTCAAGGAAGCTTTCTTGTCATTGTCGGCCACAGTGTACTGTTATTCTCAGTAGAAACGTTTGCGTATAATTTTAAGGAAAACGCAATCGTGCTGAGTCGAGGACGAGGAACAGGAGAGATCCCAGGTTTTCAGGAAGGCGCCCCGAAAAAGCAGACAATTGGTTTTTCCCCCCCCCCCCTTTCTCCCGGCTTCCAACAGTTTTAACCCTTTTTTTGATGACTACTGTCATTTTTTATAGTCTATCCTAAGCTGCGCTTTAAATTAATCGCAAAACAATTACAATGAAGACTCATCGAGGAGATTGTTTGAAATTCAGTGATTTTTAATAATCTCCTTCCCAAGAATTTCCCTCTTCAAAAAACTATTGGACTTCAGCTTTCAATAGAACGTCAACGTAGTCACACACTGACCAGTTATTTGAGCGAGGAGTTGACTGCATAATTGTATTGCAAATTTCTCAGAACCACAATTTTTCTGGTTATGTGCGCCTGGGTTGACATGACAGCATGGTGAGCTCCACTGGCTGTACTGGTAAGCGCTCGATGGTAGTGTGGTATCAAGGATTGCACACTTATGAAAATGAAAAAAATGTGAAATAGAAATGTGTCCATATCCTTTGTCCCTTCCGCATAGTTCAGCATTGAGCGTACTCAGTGAGACCACTGGTCAGATGATTTCATTTGGTCCAGTGACTTCACGACAATCTCCAGAGTGTGACTCACCAATTGTAATCCAAAGCAATCACTAATATAAGGGTCTGACTGTAGGAAAAAGCAGAGTAGTGGCACCTCCTACGGGCGTTTAGTCAAATCCGGGACCGGGAGTGACAAGACGAACTAAGCTTTCGATCCCTCCTGGGTGGATCAACTGGCGTTACACGAGTGCGGAAATAAAAGAAACGTTGAAGTGAACATCTGCTGTGTTCGCAATTCTTTGAACCAAATCGCATTTAAATGACGCTGCGATTGTGCAAGTACGGGTGCCAAAATTTATGACGCTTTTTCTTTTTTCCTGCATTCAAATTGCATTAGCAGTTTCTTCATTTATGCTCTTTTCTAGCATAGCAGCGCTCTTTCTGGGACCTGTATGGAGGAACAGTTGTAATCAAATGTGGAAAATTTGTGGTTGAACAACAGCGATCAGCCGTCAGCTGATAACTTGGTAGCTGAAAGAGAATTCCAGGAATCTGATACTCATCTCGGAAGCACAGCCTCCGGGAAGTTTCATCGTTCAGCATGCATTATTCGCCACAGGTGACAAAGTTTACATTGAAGACGGATAAGAGGTAGGAATCAATTTCAATGGAATCCCTAAAGAAGAGTTTTAAAGAAGAAGTGGTCCGTGGGGAACGAGAACAATCCATAGATATCCTCCATCACGACTGTGGCCCCGCTCATGAGAGAGTATCGACGGCGGCGTACTTTGAGCGCGATATCCCTGGTTTACACAACAACGTACAGAGGTCAGGGCTTTTCCCACTTTTTATGTGAGGCTTCGCCGACTCGAGACTGGACCAACCTGACCAAACCGTCGGTCTCTTCATCATGTTATCACAAGAATGCTGAGTTGTGGGCAAAAGACGGACCAGGATTCGAACCCGCATCTTCCGCTTACCGGGCAGTTGCGTTCCCTATTACGCTACCGGGGCCACTTTTGATATCTCTCCGACTTCATCATGTGTTCAAAAGCTTTGGCTTGTGATAAAGGGGTCGGATAATTCGTAAATGGGATAGGTTGGATAATTCGTAATTGAGAAAATTTGGTAGCTCAGATCTATGGTAAGAGCTCCATCGAACCTTCTTGAGGAAGTGCGCACGTTCGGAACAGAACATTTTTGGGCACGCCCTGTAAAGATCCCAGTAGAGGACTGGTCTATACTAAGTGTTGAATTATTTTGCCCTTTGCTGCTTTCTGGCTTCACTCTGGCCTCAAAGCTTCACTAGTAGCCGAGAAAAACTGTTTTTTGTGCGTCATGAAGTGAAAATGAACTGCTGTCTGTGAGTCACAGGCCGAACGTGGCTGGTACCCACACAAGCTTATCAATCAACGTGAAGGGCAACTGATATCACGCCTCAGGTGGGGAGTATTCAACCAGACACAAACAGACGTCAAACGGTCACGATAACCTGGACTTTTCCAGAGAAGGAAAGATAGTTCAAAGTAGGAAGTATTGCTGGTCACGACTGGAAGCTAATTGCATTCACTATTACTTTCCCAGCGCTCTATCCCAAAAGAATAATAAGCGCGTGCCAATCGGTGTACCTTAAATCGGTCCAGTGATGGGGATTAATTACACTGACGACTATCTTGAAGAGGGGAAAGTACAGTCATTGTTTCGTTCGATGAGGGGCTGCAGTGAGGCTAGCTTCGAATGTTGCCAGCCCGTTCTCCAGCGGATGAGAGCCCAAAAACTGGTGGAAAGCGAGTGATATGAACGGCGACTTGCCGCTTGCCGAAAGAAAAAAAAAGGAAAAATGGGTTAATGGCGGACGCACCAAACCCATCCCTTTGGCACGCCTCATCATCCATAGCGCAAGACTGTATGTTCAAAACCTGTATCTTAGTTCTTTAAACAAATTTTTTCGATTTCTGAGAAAGACGCCACCAGAAATGAGCAAATAGAGGCCCCCCCTCAAAGAGTAATCAGCTTAAAAGCAATGCTTTACTTTGCGGGCATTTCTGTTCGCGGATATGCTCATTCAACACAGTTATTGACACGCCTGATCTCACAATGAAAAAGGAGAAAAGCTTTCGCTTTCAATCAGCTCATTTTTAAGATGCCGCACACATTCTGGCTTACAGATAATATCGTTAGTGGCTCACTGAACGTCTTTTATAGTCGACGGTATGTCTGCAGGGGGACAGTCCATACTCAGATCGGTGTCTCAGTCCACCCATTTATTGTCCTCACATGGTAAACGGGCTCGAACGAGTTTTGCTCCCAGACTAAGCGCGTTACAAGGGGTTAGTCGTAATAAAGCAGCGTTCGCGTTCAGGTTGAGATTCCCTCTCATTCCTCTCTTTCGTCGAGCAGGTGAAGTCAAGCCGCTGAGGCAACAACTACACTAACTTTCGCGGCCTAGCGCAAAAACAGCAGTTGTGAGAAAAGCCGCGGATGGGCGTTCGTTCTTATCATTCGACGCCAACTACCTTACAATCCATTTGGCCACCGTCCCACCAGTGCATTTTTTAATGGGTTCTTTACCTGATGCGTGGCCGGTTGTTCTCGCTGCCGTCGGTAGCTCTTCTCGCACCGTCGAGTTCTGGGAGAGTGTGGTTGCGATTATGTATTAAGGGAAAACAGCTGATATCAACAAGTGAGAACTCGTGCAACCGCACCTTCTCTTCGCCTTGAGCACGTACAACCTCAATTAAGCAAGGGGTTCTATAAGACTTTCCATGATTTCATTTGTTGATTTTTTCTTCACTAAGGGGTTACTTGCCTAACCCTCGCATTATAAGTATTCGAGCGCATAACTCATCAATTTTGAATGGCCGGGGCTCAGCCTTTAAACCTAAGTAGCTGTCCGCCGGAAAAAACCTGGAACAAGCCCAGGTCGGGCGCTTTTTAACAGTTTTTACATACAATTTTTGAATTGTACATGAAAACTTTCTTTGCTCAAGCCAGGTACGCCTTAAAATGCTATTCTGAGAAATAAAGTTGGTCGATAAAATCCGTTACCGGAACAAAATTCTGTAAGATCATTGGGCCGATGGGCGGTCATGTCCGTGCCGACTCTGATATTCGACCCGGGTTATAAAGTTTCTAATGCTTTGGGAACAACAGCAACATAAGTTGCTCTAGAGTTGTAGAAAAAGAAATGGAAGAAAGGAGCGAACACTCGACAGTGGCTGATCTTTCCTCCGGATGGATCGACAAAAGGCACTAGAGAATTTGAAAACCGGTCAAATATCAGATAGTGGCACCGCAACATTGCCTGCATCGCAATAATCTTTAAAATTCTTGGTCGTTAACGAATCCAATGCAACCAAACATTTATCGCTTTGAATAGCATTTAGGGTGTACCGTGATTGAAGTGAACAAGTTTTTTCTGTATGGATTAATAAAATTGTATGTAAGTTTATTTTTTCTCGCGACTTGTATATACAGAGTTCCGCTGTTTAAATCTCGTTTATCTGAGTGCTTGACTGCATCCACGGGATCACCGCGCATTTTAATATCCGATTTTGATTATTAGAACCCACGATGTCTTGGTGAATCGGTGAACAAGAAAGCAACCAACACCCTTGGGTCAAGCTCTGCCATTACTGCATGACAGTGTGGCAACTCTAATTTCCAACAATAATCTCAATGCTGTTCAATTTACGAAATTTTCAATGCAAATAAACCGACGACATATAGAGGTCATATGGAAGAGTAAAGGAAACGGCGAATTTAAAATTGCTGGGACCCGAAAGCGAAGTGTCGTGCAATAGCAGGATAGCTTTCGTGTATCAGATCTTTGACCTGATTTTTTACGGAAATTCAAAAGAATGTGGGCCATTTTGCCACTTATCTCAATTGCCATTATGACCACAACTGCTGATCATAATGAACACTGCTAATAGCGGCGTCATTGCATAGTTAACGTGGGAACGCGGCAGTCCCTCGGACCTCTATGGTGCAGCGTGTCTGTCGCCTGTTATCAGGATATAGCGGCACTGGTTCGATTTCCTGTGGTGTGCACATTCGTGGCAGTGGGGCCGTCTACTACGGTGCCCATAATCGGATGGTGCGAGAAAACTCGGATACTTACCGGCCGGTGGAGTCTTCATAACCGCCGCGTTAAAGATTTCCCGAACATTTTTGCTTTTTGCCATCTCTGATGATTGGGCTTACACCTGTGGTAATCAAATTACGGCTAGTAGTGTTGTGGGCATCATGAAGAACGCGAAAGTAGGGGAATTATCGCAGATAAATTCTAGCAATGTCAAAATCCGTATTTTTACACGATTACAAAATGAAGAACAAACAACATAAATAAACCGCTGATATGAACCACGGAAAAAACCGACTGTAAAGGTCCTAGCGCTGCATTGGGTCAGCAAAACGAGTAGAAGAGTGGCGTATTTCTCCCCGAGCAGGATGACAGGATAAAGCTTTCAGAGTTGATCAGTACTTTTTTCAGGACGCGCCACGTATTCGACGTCCAGGCTCAATAGTAGCATTTGGAATGTGGACTGGCCTTTGAAGGGATGGTCACTTATGGGGATCCAGCCCAGATATAAAGGATAAAGGATAAAGTCAGTTCAAAGGACTAAATCTATCGCCCGTTAACCAAATCTATTGTGATTGCGGCAACTTTCCTGAAATCACTCGAGATCTCCCTGAGTTCGGGGTAGCCCCGCTGGCTGCAGTTTTTCACTTACCCTTTAAGGCTTCCTACGGTTTCTGATGCCACACATATTTCATCTCGACAGCCAATTGCGTCGTGTCTGCTGTCCAACACAGAGCAAGATGACAGTTGTACCAGAGCTGAAATTCCACCCTAGAACCAGAGTCGTACCACGTCGAAAGGCCCCCCGCCTACCGAATCTCCAGGGATTTGGAGTATACTTCCATTCAGAATCGTAGTGGCTTATTGAATGCCATGTGGCCTATACAATGACTTGCGGTAGCCCGATGTACAAGTCAGTGTTTTATCCTCCCCTCCCTCCAGAGAATTGGTACCCAATTTAACTGTTTCCGCAGTACGAAGGCTGCGGTGGGGCCTGGCGTGTGGTAAGTCCCCAGATTATACCACCGGTATAATTCCGTTCGTCCCATATTTAAACAAACCATTGGCAGAAAATAAGGCTAATTATCCGCTTTGAAGTAGTATCTCATCGCCATTCCCTTGAATCAAAACTAGTAAGTGTCCAAGTATCTGTCGAATTCGATTCATATTTTCAGATTCTGAGTGCTAAAGCTAAAAACAGTCAAAATACAGGAACTGTTTCATTGAGAATTTCGATTCAATTCAAATATTGCGCCGCATGCTGCTCTGAACAAACAGACTCAGTCATCTTCTATTGATCAGATGTCTACTTATAAAAACGGTTCAATGGCTGTTGAAGAATTATGCGATCATTGCTGGCCAACAAATCATCCGTCCAATGAGCCGCTAGAGAGCCCTGTCTATTTCGAAGGCCCCTAACACTCATTTCGGTCACGGTCAACTATCAAGTACAGAGGCCTTTGCTATTTTAGCTTACTGTGGCATTAACCACGCTTCCGGGAAGGAACAGAACACTTCATCCTGGATAACACAAGACCCAAGCCCTGTTCAAGAGTTTCTGTTATAATCCACAACTTCGGATGATGCTCTCAGCAATCGAAAAATGGCCGTCAGCAAGTCAAAAGCATTCTTATGAGAAGGAAACGGTTCAGAAGTTCGTCAAAGCGGCAAGAACTCCATTTCTTAAACATCACGATCAGAAGAGAAAGAACTATAAGAGATAAAAGAAAGTATCAGAGGTAAGGCCTACCTTATCAAACACGTTCATCGCCTGCGAGAAGGCTCAGAAAATGAATCTCAACACTGGCAGCTCCTCCCCTCCAACATTACAGCTCGCTCCCATGTGTCGCACTTACGCTGGTGTTCGTCAGAGGGAAAAACAGCTAGGCGCCCCACGTGAGATTCTCCTCGAAGGTACCGCTGGAAACCTTATGAAGGGACTCAGGCAACTTGGTTAAACTTGCTATCAACAGCGACATCAAATGCTGAAGGCGAAAAAGAATTGCTAGGCAGGAGGTGCTAAATTGGATGGAGGTTGGGCAGTGACAAGTGACGCCGCTTACCACGTATCAGGCATGAAGTTTTTGACCCCTTTCCGGCTAGTGAAACTTCCCATTACTACAGGATCTGTTAAAGGTTCGGTCCACGATCACGTGTGGAAGTTGAAAGGATGGCGTCGGGAGGGTGAAGTTGTTTGCGGCGAACAACCTTATACCGTTTCGCGGCAAAAAATTATAAGGGAGGGGCGCTATAGCGCAATATAGCTTCAGTGGCAAATCCGTTTTCCAGTAACTCCGCCTCCACGACTGCGCCTGGCCTGCCTTCAGTGAAAAATGAAGCTGCCGAAAAGCAAAGAAGAATGAAAATCGTCACTTGTACGGTCGAACGGTCGAAGGGTGCTTATAGGGGAATCAGTTGTGCGAATGAGGGCCTAATGATGGAGTTCATCGGGTACGTACCAACAGGGGTTGAAATGGGAGTTGTATCCAGGGCAGGTTTTTCCGCTTTTTTTCTTCACTATCGAGTACTCAGCACCTTGTCGTCTATATGCGAACCCCTAATCCACTATCTGTGATGGCGAATGATCGCGGGTTTTGCCTTTAAGTGGTACCACACTAA